>VDFB02137365.1:317327-361999 GCA_007258455.2 Sequoia sempervirens | reverse complement strand
CTGTCCTCTAGTAAAATATGGAAGCATAGACCAGGTGTGCGAATTGTTAACAGGGAGATATAGATAAGGCGTATGCAGCACGCGGAGCATAGACAAGTCACATGAACAGTTGTCAGAATGGCGTGGAAGCATAGACAAGGCGTATGAACTATTTGACAGAATTCTTTAAAGAAAAACTATAATATTTGTTTTGTGTGTGCTTCCAAAACTCCTACGTCTATGTGAGCCTGTCATATATTTGATAAGATCTCTTCATTACCTGTAACTTTTGCACAACACAACTCAATAGCAACTTTTCAAAAGAAAAGCATCTTGTCATGTTGGTCGACAGACATTAGCATTGTTATTGTACGTTTGGAATTGACATGATATAAAGAAATGTCTCTGAAATTGATAGTTGCTGGCTACACGAAATAAAAGACTTAACAGTCCTGCATCAATTTATATTTAAGTAAGGAAAGACTTTACCAGCATTTTGTTCAACATTCCAATGTTCCATAGTAGAAATCGTGCCCCCACAGATGAATGATGCAAAGCAGCTTGCCTCTTCTAAATCAAAACATAGAATTGTAGCTATTTGAAATAAAAGTTGCTGACAACTCTCAAATCTCAATCGATTGTATGCCAATAATGGTCACAAGATCACCCAGATTTCAATATTTTTTGGAGACTCAAGAATAATAGATTATGATTTTTGTTTATACGATGAATTAAATGAAGTGCCACAAAGATAGAATAGCATGATTAATCAAACCTTGTGAGACAGGCATACTTGGGCTGATCAAGCTGAATCGCAGCAAACCGTCTTCAAATCAAACTTTTCATAGCTTAAAATAATTGTCTCTATCTACTACGTAATATCAGAGTTTAGACAAATTAACATTCAAGTGGATAGAATGTATATTGACAAACCAGATTCGAGCACAAGTAATCATCAAAGAAAAAATAGAGCAATGGGAAACATAGATATTATAAAACATTATAAAAGCCCTCCTTCTAGCGCCATTTTGTGGATACTAAAATCTGCAAATGGTTAGTTTAAAATAAAACAACATTTTAACATCCCTATGAAATAATGAAACATGTCAATCATGCAATAAAATGGAACAATAGAGACTTAAAAAAGCATATAAAAGACATGATCCAACTCTATCTCATGAGTGGATTAGGAGTGTCACATGTGCTAAAGTGGCCCTTTCCCAATCCTTGATAAAAAGCTCAAGATGAAGTAGGAAATGCTATGAGAGATGGTGGAGTGATGATGGAACAAGATCAAATCTCAAGATAAGAGAGAGGAAATGGCTCATAGAAGTTGTAAAGGAGGATTTTCTTAGGGGATGGAAGCACCTATTTAAAGATTTTTCAAAGATACCAAGAGTGTTGAAGATGGACCAATGTAAGAGTTAAAGGTCACATATTAGAGATAAAGGCCACTTATCAAAGAGTGATGAAGTGATTAGTGAATCCAATGTAATGCAAAGATTTGGGAAAGGGGAGGATTCCCAAAAAGAGAGAGGGAATTTTGAATTCAAAATTTGCAAAAATAAAATTTTTAGGACAGAAGAAACAACAATAAATGCCTATTTGACATCATGTTGAGAAATGAGGCACAATAAAATCAATGGGGAATTGATTTATTGTGCAAGAGAGTAGCTGAATCTAGATAATGCAAAAAGTGGGATGGGATTAACATTAGATTAGGATTAGATGATGATTATGCTGATTAATGTTGATTAGATGATTTGACATTTTGGACTTTGATAATTGATTTATTTAAATCAGAAAATGATGGAAAATGATTTAGGATTTGATTTAAATGAAGTCCTGATTTATTTAATTAAGTGGATGATGCAAGATGAAGGTTGAATGATAATGTTTATTTGATAAATGAATGGATGAAAATGCACTTGATTAATTGATGAATGGTCCTAATGTGACATCTAATTTGACTGAATCTGATCGAATGCATAATGTGAATTTTGCATGTCTACACCTAATATCTCTCCTATTGGTGAAGAAGATATTGTGGTGCTAGAAGATCCAATCAATGAGAATCATGAGAATATTAGGGAAAAGATTATTGAACAAGAGAATGCCATCATTGATAAGAAAGAAAATTGAACCATTGATAACTCCCTTACTTGTGATGAAATTATTTTAGAAGAACCAACCTTTGAATATCATGAACATCTATTTTTTATATCTCCTAAAATCTCTCCTACTAGGGAAGGTATTATGGTGCAAGAAAGTGACAACATTGATACATTTCTTTCAAACAATAGTAATATGGCTTCCTTAGAAGAAGATGATGAAGTGAAATTAAAATCCTTTTCAATAAGAGATCATGAAAATAAGTATTTATTTTAAGGTTATTCACATTAGATATCCCTTGACACCAACCACACATGCATAACCCGTACAAGAAAAAGAAAAAGAAAAGCATATTGAAGAAGTCACAATTTTTTTGGAAGATAATTTGGAAACCTTTGATTTCATACCTACATTCATGGGAGAATACAAGATCATAACAAAAGAATCTAAAAATGGAAAATAAAAAGTATTAATTTCAACACAAAATTCAAAATCACCCACTTGAACCACTTTAGAAGAAAAGAAAACATACACAACAAACTCTAATGAAGTTGATTATGAACAACCACCAAATCTGAAAGAAGTTGAAAAAATTTATGGAAGAGGTTATGAACTTATGAAACAACTTTTCTATAGTGAAAAAGGATGTGGTGCTAGAGAACAAGGTATATGTGTCCCTATAGAGCCTAAAACGCAAGAAACTATTGATGGTCTTGGTTATTGTTCGTCGAAAGAAATCAAAAAGCCTTCACTCAATGCCAACACTCTTATGAAATATTTTTCCATGAAAACTTTAACTTTGGTGCATCCTAAACTTAGAGATATGTCATTAGATTTGCATCAAGTTGATACTTTGTTTACTCATATTAATCAATAACAATAGTTGCTTCTCCTTGTCATGTAATAGTTGTAGGATCATATCATACTTACTATTGCATGTTTTACACTCATTGCGAATAATTTACTTTTTTCAAGGAGAAACATGTCATCATTCATTTCAGCTCACCCTTGTCTTGCACTAAGTGGGGGCAAGGGGTTAGGTAGCCTTGTCCTCATATCACAATTGTCATTGTCTCTTTTGGCTAATTGACTACCTTCAATGTATATATAATAGCAAGCTTGGGATGTCGATGACATGCATTAAGTTGGCTCGCATGTGATGTAATTTTATTTCTATGTTTAGCATTAAATTTTTGGGGCAACCCCTTTTCATGAGATATCTTCATTTGGAAACATATGACTTGGCACATGGATTTCCAAATAAGCTCTCATGTCCTCTTTATTGTTAAAATTTATCATTTTCTACTTGAAAGTAATTGCTCACAACATGGTGTTTAGAAATTTCTTTAAAGTGGGGGCATATATTGGCATTATTCTTTTGCATTTCAAATACAAATCATGTTTCATAGTGTATTCATCTTATTTCATCCAATGCATCTTTCTCTTTGTGGTGACATTGGGTGTTATGTCCTTCAAGTGCATGATCTCTCTTAGAATATTATATTCCTCTTAGTGGCTTGATGCAACACATTGCATCCCCTAAGTTGTGAATCTTCTATTCTTTGATTGGTCCTCTATTGGAGAAATTAGGCACAATGTTCCCTAAGTTAAGACCTTCCATAAACTAACCAAAAATCCTTTGAACGTACCTTACACTATTCTGCATTTACAATAACTATTATATGGAAACCTTGCATAACACACTTTGCTTGCCTGTGGAGGCATCCTTTTTATTCATGGGTGTCAAGCATACAAAGTTTTTCTTTCCTCATGGATCCTATTATTCATATTGTGTGGTTCCTTATCAAAGTTATCAAGAGGTATAGATTTGGTATGGTTACCTTATGAGATCCAAACCTAGGCGTGACTTTCCCATAGTTGATTGCTTGTGTGTGTGGGAACATATCAGCTGCATGCATATGTGTCTCACTTCTCTAGGGGGTCACCTAGTGGACACCCTATAGTTACATTAGCTCATGTGAGTGTGAATTTGGTTTTCATAGTGCACATCATGTTCCATTGGTAAACATTTTTTGGACAAACTATTAAGGCTTGATCCACATCGTGTTGGACAAACAGTTAAGGCTTGATCCACCTCTTTTTATTTTTGTTTTTTGTTTTTTTTGTTTTTGTTTCTTTTAGTCTTTGAAATTTCATTTTTTGTGTATCTTGAAGTTGTATATCATATGTTGGATAGGAAAAATAAGAGGGGGGGTGAATTAATTGTCACATATTATAACCTTCAACTCAATTACCAAAACTAACACATAAATTGATTAAATGATTAACCATCAAATGCCAATGCACAAACACAATAACACTAGATTTAAGTGGGAAAAAAATGAGGGAAAAACCATAGTGAGGATTAAGTCACACTATAGAGAGTATCAAAAATGATTACAAAAAGGCTCATTGCCTGAAATAAGGCCCACTACCTGAGATAAGGCTCACTGCCTGAGATAAGGCTCATTGCCTGAAATGAGGCTCACTTCCTACAATAAGGACTCACTTTCGACAAGGCTAAAACAAAGGAGATACAAAATAAAACAAAGAATACTTGTTATAGAGAGACAACAATCCTAATGCAACAAAGGATTCCACCATAATCACTGATCAACTTGCATGAATGATAGAGTTCACCTTTTGCTGGAAACTTAGCATTAAGCTTCACACTAATCAACCACACACATAACTCACACACTTTTAGAATAGCATCAAAGTCATGGCTGCTCTTCACTTATCTTCCTTATTTTCTTGTGTACAATTTTCATTGCTAGCTCATTTTGTATTTATACTATCTCTAACCTTGAACAAGACACAAAGTCGGCCATCCAACTTCAAATTAAAATTAGGTCGGTGCCAAACATCCTAGGGTGGAATTAGAATGAGGGTGACCCAAACACACACTTCACCAAGACCCATAATAGATCTAACACACTTCATCAACTTCAAAGATATTGCTTAACACATAGTTGGCTATGTTGGATGTTGTGGTTGTGTTGCTAATATGTGGTTGTCATTGATGTCAACACTATTATCATTGATGTATTGAAGGTTGTATATGTCGAGGATATTGAGAAAATTGTTAAAGAAAGAGTTGCAAGTTTCTAGTGGAACATTGAAGGTCATGAAGGTTTCTTGCTCAATACGTTGATGTTCAGTCATTATGGACTAAAGGGTTTATTGCTAAGAGTATCTAGTTTATCCATTGAAAGTTTTAGAGGTCCACATGAAGATTTAATCGTGTCATGAATAGTTGTGTTTTGAAAGGTTTTCTATGGTTTCAGATAGTATTCTTGAGTGAAGTTTATGTGATTCTAGTAATTTCAATTGCTATGAATTTGTCTCTATTGGTTCTTGTTGCTTGTAGATGCTTCTAGATCATTCTCTATCTTTGTTGCACATCCATGTTGATCGATGTGCTCGTGGTCAAATATTTTTCTCGTGTGAGTTCGAGTTTTTATGTTCTTGGCTGACATGGTGGTTTTAACGTGTTGTGGATCCTTTTAGATTAAAATTTGAATGCTTGGCATACTTGAGGATGTTGTTTTGTGCCACAACATAATATTGGCTGATGGTTTTTTATTTGCATTGAAAATTTATTTGTAAATTTGGGCCGACATTGTAAATATGTTTTATATTTTGGACGATGAAGTTGTTGATGTAATTCCATGTTGCAGATATATAAGAGCCATTGTTTGTGAAAATTTGTGATGTGTGTGAAGTGAGGAAGAACTAGAGAAAGTGCAAGTGTGTGAATAGTGATCTAATCATTTGATTGTAGAGTAGAGTGTGAAGAAGTTTGAGCGAAGTGTGAAGGAGTATTTCTATGCTTAACCAAAACTATAATTAGGCTTTTGTAGAAGCTATTTTCTTAGTTCATACCCTGTGGATCTAATTTAAATTGATGTAAGATAGTGTGTCTTCTCTAGGCAGTGAGCTCTCTTGTAATTGAGCAATGAACTCTAAGTAGCGTGCCTCAATGCATGTGCATTCTCATTATTATTCATTATACTTTTAATAGGGTATTATATTATGGACTGACATGATCCACTATGGTTTTTCCCCTAACAGGATTTCCATGTAAAAATCTTGGTGTTCTGTGTACTTCTTATGTGTTAATTGTTTATGGTTTATTGTTCATTCATCAAATCTAAGATTAAGTTAAGTTTAGTTTGAAATTTTTAAATAATTTGTGACAACTGATTCACCCCCCTCTCAGTTGTTTGTCCTTTTTTTTCCAATAGGCTAAACCAGTGTAAAACACATTAAACGATTAAGCTCAACACTTCTAGAAACCAAAAATATCTTCAATACAATCAAAACATCTTTTCTCTAAACCCACAAGTTAGAAAACTTCAACAAAGAGAAATCTAGACCAAAAACATATCTCTTGGACCTCAGCCAATACTTAGAAAAAAGTTGTTCACAACTGGTGAACACAACTCAATCTTCACAAAGAAATAATAGCCAAGAATCTAGATATACCAACCTTCAACAACTATGACTAACATATTTTATCCACACAAACATAGGGACGAGTACCAAATCAACAACCTCAACAACTAAACACCTATAATCTTCCTTTAATACAATTTTCTCAATGTCCTCAACATATACAATCAACAAAAACTAGTAGGTAACCAACTAACCAGATAACATAAATAACAACACTTTCATTCCTTTTTCCATTCTTGCAACAATCTCCCCCTTTATCATTGATGGAAACACATAATGTGAAAAGCCATCAAGGACATCTTACGAATTCTGAAAATACTTCTCAAGATTTTTTCTTACTGCTTCTCCCCCTTAGAAGATCATCTTCCTCATTACCTACTTTCTCTTATCATCTTTCTCTCATTTTCACATGCTTTCTCTCCCCCTTTGAAATCAATGGAAAATTAGAAAGATATGTTCATTTAATCTTCCTTTCACATGAAAAATAGAATACTCATAATGACAACACTTGAAACTACCTGCTCCCCTTGAGAGGTAGCCACCAAAACATTAGTCCAAAAATATAGAACCATTAACCCACCAGACTGATGCACCTCCAAATGCAACTTAGTTTATGAAAGAAGGGGAAATAACCCCTAACTTCTCTTGGTGATACTCAAAAGTATCTTTAGGAAGATCCTTTGTAAATATATCCATAATCTAATCCTTTGTCAGAACATACTCAAGATTGAATTCATTCTCCATGACCTTCTCTCTCAAGGATCGATACTTGATAGATATATTCTTTGTTCTTGAGTGCATCACAAGATTTTTTGAAATGTTGATTGTACTTGTATTATCACATAAGATAGAAATAGGATCATCATATAGCACAGTGATATCCTTCAATGTCTATTTCATCCATAAAACTTATGTACAACAAGATGCAACAACAATATATTAAGCTTCAATCGTAGAAAAAGAGACTTAATATTTCTTCTTACTCAACCATGCCACCAACCGACATCCAAGAAATAATGCACCACCACGTGTACTCTTTCTATCATCTATACTTCTGACCCAATCTACATTTGTATAGGCACTGAGTGTAAAGTTAGTATCTTTAGGATACCACAATCTATAATCTAGAGTGCCATTCAAATATATGAATATTCTTTTAACTGCAATAACATGTGATTCCTTTGGATCTTCTTGAAATCTAGCTACAATAAAAATTGCATGCATAATATATGGTCTAGTAGAAGTCAAATATAGTAGTCCACCAATCATAGATCTATACTTTCTCTGATCAGCCTTAGGTGAATCATCATCCTTACCCAACTTGCAACCAGTCACCATAGTAGTACTTACTAGTTTGGAACCATCTATCCCAAACTTCAACATCTCTCTCACATACTTAGACTGTGAAATAAATATTCCTTTCTCCATTTGATTAATTTGTAGCCCAAGAAATAAATTCATCTCCCCAAACATAGACATTTCAAATTCTTTATGCATTTCCACTGGAACATCTTGCACATCTTTTCATTTTCTCCAAAGATAATGTCATCAACATACACAACTACAATCAATATTTTTTCATTTTCAGCCTTGAATTATGAATTACTATTTGTCGTACCTTTGTTAAAGCCTTGATAACTCAAATACTTATCTAACCTTGCATACTTGGCTCTAGGAGCTTGATTCAATCCATATAAATCTTTCTTCAATATTCACACTATATTTGATTGTTCTGTTAATTGAAATCCTTTTGGTTGTTTGATGTAGACCTCTTCTTCTAGCTCACCATTCAAAAATGATGACTTGACATCCATCTGATAGACTTTGAAATATTTATAAGTAGCTAATGCCAAGAACATCCTTATAGATTTTGGTCTTGCTACCAGAGAAAAAGTCTCCTGAAAATATATGCCTTCTACTTGTGAGTACCCTTTACACACAAGCCTTGCTTTATTTCTAACAACATTCCCATTCTCATTCAACCTATTTTTGAATACCCATTTCGATCCAATGATAATTTTGTTTGCCATTCTTGGGACCAATTCCCAAGTTTGATTCTTCACAATCAACAAAATTTCTTTTATTTCTTCCTTCCAATGTTCATCCTTACAAGCTTCACTTACTGACTTCAGCTCAATCTCAAAGAATAAGCACAAATTTACTTCAGCAATAGTTTTTCTTCTAGTTAACACACCTTTTGTCTTGTCTCCATTAATCTAACTTTCTAAATGATTCCTTTGTACATATTTTGGTTTCCTAGGGGATATCACCAGAGCATCCTCTTCTCTTTCATTATGTTCATCTTTATCCTATTCTTCCATAATTTCTTCTCTTCTTGCACAGTCATGTTTTTCAAACACATATCCATTGATATCAATAGAATTCTTCATTGTTTTGAATCAAATTTCACATTTGAGCTTTCTACAATCTTCCACAATCTTTTATTAAAACATTTGTATGCCTTGATTTTAGTAGAGTATCCAAGAAATATTCCTTCATCACTTCTTGTATCAAACTTTCCAAAGTTTCCTCATATCTTCTAATATCGAATCTACTTTTGAATACCTTAAAATATTTAACTGTAGGAATTCTCCCATACCACAATTCATAGGGAGTCTTTTTACTATTTTATCTCTCTTGAACTCAATTGAATACATATACAACAATGTGAATAGCTTCTTTCTAGTAAAATTTTGGTAATCTGGCTTCATTGATCATTGACCTAGTAGCTTCTTGAACTATTATATTTTTCCTTTCAACAACTCCGTTCTACTGAGGAGTTCTTGGAGAAGATAAATTCCTCTTTATTCCATGCATTTAAAAAAACATATTGAACTCATGGGAGGTGAATTTCCACCTCTATCAGATCTCAATCATTTTATCTTCAAATTCACTTCACTTTCAACCACAACCTTGAATGCCTTGAATCTATCTAATGCATCTGATTTCTCTCTTATAAATGTAACCAATGTATATCTAAAATAATCATCAATTAAAAGCATAAAGTACCTTTCACTAAGTAGACATCACACTCTCATAGGACCATAGAGATTTGTATGAACCAAATTCAATAATCCAATAGTATATTGTTCTCTTGATCTATAAAGATTTATTGTTTGCTTCCTAGATTGATATTCCTACAAATAGTATTTATAGGATTTGTAATTCATGGCAGATATCTCACAACCTGAAAAGTACTAATCCTCTCCAAGTTATCAAAACTCATGTGACACATTCTCCAGTGTCATGTAACCAAATTTCATTTATCTAATTCATAAAGTATTGTCCATCAACACCCTTAAGCTGATAAATATTCCCTTCATATTTCTTTCATCTAGCAATCAATGTTCTAAATCCTTTCTAGATCTCACATTTCTCATCCTTACACACAATATCATATCCTTTTCTACACATCTAACCAATGCTAAATAGATTATTCCCTAAACACTTAACATAGTAAACATTGTTAGTATGATGCTATCCATCAAAACTTACTTAACCTATCCCATAGATTTTAGCATCAGTATCATCTCTGAACATAACCAAACCTCCATAATATTTCTCAAGTTTCACAAACTTACTCTTATCATCAGTCCTATGATGTGAGAAACCACTATCAACTACCCAAAAGTTCTTTTCTTGTTTAGCATGTAGGGCAAAGATAATTGTACCTTCATTTTTCTCCTCCTTCTTTGGAGGACTTTCCTTTATCTATTTTTCTGAGTTAGTAGAAGTAGGTTTATCCTTAATCGCCAGGAATAGGAATTCATTGTAATTTGGATCTTCATATTTTGAATCTTCATCTAAAATACTAACATTCTCATTACCATAGTAAGCTCTGTTAATATTTTCTCCTTTCTTTTCTTTCTCATATCTTTGTTTCTTATTTTTAGCTCTTTCCAGACACTTTGCAACATAGTGACCAATTTCTCCACAAATAAAGCATTTAAAGGGAAATTTACCTTCATACTTACCAGAGCCTTTTCTCATCCTTCTTACAAAGTTAGCTTCATTTTCATTAAATTTTTCTTCATGTAGATCTTTGATTTTTGTAGCTTTAAAATTAGTCTATGTTTTGCCTCCACTTCTTAGATTCAGCTTCCTCATCTCATAAGATGTCAAGAATCCTAGCAGCAGATCCTTAGTACAAGTCTTATAATCTATAGTCTACTCAATAGCACTCACCCTTTCATTATAAGCATTAGGAAGAGTTCTGAGAATTTTCTTTAGATTCCTATTTTCATCTATAGTGGCACCAAGAGATTGCATTCTAGCCACTACCTCATCCAATCTTTCTACATAAGCTTTAACATTTTCATCTTCAAAAATATGTATAAGATCAAATTATGTTTCTGAATTTTGTAATTTTTCCTCCTTTATGCTTTCATCACCATTGTGTGCTCCTTCTAAAGCATCTCATACTTCCTTAGTTGTCTTCAATTTCTGAACCTTAATCAACTTAGAATGTACCAAATTGTTATTCAAGATGAAATTTACCTTATTATTCACTTCATATGATTTGATTTCTTTAGGTGTCCTCAGACCATTAGTAGGAGGAGTGTAGGGATTCTTATAAGATTTCTCTACATCATATTTGCAATACTCCAGATATTCTTACTTTCCAAATACCATAATTAGTTCCATCAAACCTTGGATAATCAAAGACCATTTTGCTAGCCATCCTAGACCTTCCTCAAGAGGTTGAGCTCTTCACCAAGGAACCACTTGAGCTCTCATACCAATTTTTTGATAGGACAACTGAGAGTGGGGGGTGAATCAATTGTCATAGATTATAACCTTCAATTCAATTACCAGAACTAACACATAAACTAATTAAATGATTAACCATCAAATGCCAATTTGTATAAACACAATAACACCAGATTTACATGGAAAAACCATGATGAGGATTAACTCACACTATAGAGAATACCAAAATCAATTACAAAAAGGCTCACTACCTAAAATAAGGCTCACTACTTGAGATAAGGCTCATTGCCTAAAATAAAGCTCACTGCCTAAAATGAGGCTCACTGCCTACAATATAGATTCACTATCTATATTCATTGTCCATAGGGCTACAAATCAGAGATACAAAAGAAGAAAAAGAAGACCTTTTATAGAGATACAACAATCCCAATGCAACAAAATATTCCACCACAATCACTTATCAACTTGCATGAATGATAGAGTTCACCTTTTTCCCACAACATCTGGAAACTCAGCTTTAAGCTTCACATTGATTAACCGTGCATATAACACACACACTTTCATAATAGCATCAAAGTCAAATTTTCTCTTTCACTTATCTTCCTCCTTTTCTTGTGTACAATTTTCATTGCTAGCTCATTTTGTATTTATACTATCTCCAACCTTGAAAAAGATACAAAGTCAGCCATCCAACTTCAAATTCAAACTAGGTAAATGCCAAACATCCTATGGTGGAATTAGAATGTGGGAAGCCCAAACATATAGTTCATTGAGACCCATAATAGATACAACACACTTCATCAACTTTGAAGATAGTGTTTAACACACGGTTGGCCAAACCAATGTAAAACATATGGAACAATTAAGGTCAACACTTCCAAAAACAAAAAAATATCTTCAATGCAATTAGAACATCTTTTTTGTAAACCCTCAAGTCAAAAAACTTCAACAAAGAGAAATCCTAACCAACAACATTTCTCTTAGACCCCAACTAGTACATAGAAAAACATAGTTCACAACTAGTGAACACAACTTGATCTTCAAAAAGAATTAATAACCAAGAATCTGGATATAACAACCTTCAACAACCTTGATTAACATATTTGATTGACACAAACATAGGGACAACTACCAGATCAACAACCTCGACAGTTGAACACCTATAATCTTCCTTTAATACAATTTTCTCAATATCCTCAATATATACAATCAATAGCAACTAGTAGATAACTAGCTAACCAGTTCACATTAATGACAAAACTTCTATTCCTTTTTTCATTCTTGTAACATTATACACCTTGTGTGTGTCACTTTGTGCTTATGTTGATTTGATGTAGGATCTTGGATCTTGTGGGCTTAGCCACATCCTTTGATCTTTGTCATCCTATACCATCCACATTGGTACACTTGGAACCCTCTTGAATATCTACTTTAGTGAGGGTTTGAAGCAATTTACTCTTCTCACTAAAGTAGGGGTTAAATGTAGTGTAGAAAAAAGTATTCCTTTTTCACACTTAATTTGGGAATAATTAGTATTAAAATGAGCCTAATGTTTCCTTGATTTAGTGTTGTAGTGTTTTTTACACATTCACATTAAGTTTAGGGCCCTTTTAAACCAAATGGATGTAATTGTGCCTTATTTAGGGTGTTGCATAGTGTATCTTTACACTTTCACACTAATTGAGGGCTTTACTAATTAATTGTGCTTATTTATGTCTTATTTGGTCCTATTTTGCATCCACAAGCCTTATTAATTGAATCTTTCTATCGATAAACTTGACACTTATCAAAGAACCATTCATAATTCAATGTTTAAGGTTGTGTGTTCTAGATTTGGTGATCTGGGACTCATATGCCACCTTGGGCATATGAGTCCCACCTAGGTCTTGGGGCCTAGTTTTGAATGTTACATTAAATAAGACACTTCTTGGAGTTTGTGTCCTATATTTAAGATATTGGGACTCATATGCCCAAGGTGGCTTATGAACCTGCTTTAACTGAGACATAATTTAAATCAAATTCTTGGTGGGATGTTATTATCCTAGATTTGATTTTGGCTTGTAGTGTTGTAATTTTGATAAATTTAACATAAACAAATATAAATACAAGGTTCTTTTACATAGTTTCATCCTAGAAGTTCATAAGCAATCAAGAGTACTTTCACAAGAGAATTCAAGTGCATTTCAAAGGCATTCAAGGGAATATTTATAGAAGATTATGGCAGCAATCAAGAGTCATTTCATCATGTCAAAGAGAGTGCATCATGCATGTTGTTGAGCTATTGTTATGATGTAGCATTGAAGCTCAATTCAAGATCCCATGCAAGAATTGTTTCTAATCAAGTGTTGTAATGAAGATCTACATTCATTGAGGCCACTTCTTGCTTGTTTATAGATCTACAAGGTTTTATTTTTTCATCTTATGCTTCATGTTTCATTTCACTCATGCTTCATTTATCATTAAGGTTTGATTACCAAAACAGGGTTTGACCAAGGCAAACCCCCATTATATAACAAATTTTTTTTTTTACCTCTCCTTATATGTTTTAGGTTTATAGGTTGAAGAAAAAGTGGATTTGAAGCCTTCAAAAATACCAAAATTGCAAAGTTGCAAAAAGTTGCAAAGTTGTCATAAGAAGTTGTCAAGGGTCACAAAAACTTAGATCTAGAGCAAGATATCCAACCTATTTGCATGAAACCATTGGGAAAGTCCTTATTTAATCTATACTCAGAGGCTCATAAATTTTTAGTTCAAAATTCTACTCCTCAAATACTTTACAAAAAAGCAGGACACTTTTCAACAGTCTGGGTGTATCAGTCCCAGTATTACTGGTCACTTTTCAACAATTTTCTATAGATCCTAGTTTGCTAGTTGTAGATTCTAGATTTAGACAAAAACCCTAAACTGGGACTAAATCACCCAATCTGGCATACGAGTCCCATTTCACATCAAAAGTCAACATTTTAGGATTGCAAGCCTTATTTTGTACATCTCTAGTCTTCCAAGTACTTCTATGTTCATCCTTAGTTTTTTATTTTTATTTCAAGTTCATTTTCTAGGTCATGTAGTTATATTTTCATATTGCAGTCATTTCCTTCTGTCTAAACATTTTCTTAGTGGTGAACCCCCCTTTTAATCACTCCTAAGGACATCTTATACAAATCTATTTTCCTAATTAGATCATTAGGTTGAGATATCTAGGGTTTCCTTTAATGAACTAAGAGTGAAATAGGAGGAGGAGATACCCCCCATTGTGTATTACATCTCCTAAAAGGTGGAGCACCCTATTTCCTTGTGTTCAAATCCAATAGTTCTTATCCTTTCTCAATGGAGGGAATTCCTTCACATATCTTTCAGAGTTAGCATAAATAGATTCATCTTTCAAAGCCATGAACAAGCATTCATAATAATCATCTCCATAATCAGATATACTTGCTTCTTCTCTAGCATAATAGATTTTCTTAATCATCTTACCTTTGTTCTCCTTGTTTTTGTCATTCACAACTCTGTTTGGACATCTTGAAGCATACTGGCCTATCTTTCCACAACTATAACATTTGAAAGGTTACTAACCTCTATACTTACCAATACTTCTTCTCATCCTTCTCACAAAGCTATCTTCCACATCATCAAGATCTTCCTAATCCGATTCTTTGGTCTTCTTTCTTTTTGTAACCTTAAAAGTAGTCTCAACTTTTGCACCCTTGTTAGTACCAAATTCTCTCATTTGAAATGCAATTAATGATCCATATAATTGATCTCTACAATACTACTCTAGATTTTGAGATTCCTCAATAGAAATATCCTTATGACTATAAGATTTAGGAAGGGTTCTAAGAATTTTCTTTACCACTTAAGGTTATTTGAATTTTCCTCCAAGACCTTTTATGTAGCTCACCTCTTCATCTACCTTCTACATATAGCTTGTAATGTTTTCATCTTCTTACATCCACAAGTTCTCAAATGTGGCCATTAGATTCTACATCTTAGCTTGTTTGACCATATCATCTCCTTCATAAATACTTTCCAACTTATCCTAAATTTGATTAGTAGTTTTCATATCCATAACTTTCACTAATTCATAATTTGTAAGAATACTCAAGAGAGCATACTTAGCTTTACAATTGCCTTTATAGGCCTTAAGTTTAGCTTCATTTCTCAAATCATTTGTAGGTGCAATATATCTAGTCTAAATTAATTTCTAGACATCATATCCTAGATTCTCTATAAATCCTTTCATCCTTGTCTTCCAAAATAATTAATTTGTTCCATCAAATATAGGGATCTCCTTCTTGTGTCATCCTAGATCTACCTCAAGTCGTTAATATTTTTGCAAGGAACCTTGATCTAATACCAATTTTTGAATGCAAATGACAACTGAGAGGGGGGTGAATCAGTTGTACCTTAAACTTCAAAACCCTCATTAACATTCAGATCCAAATTCATTCATTAAGCCCTTAAATCTATTATGATCAATTAGCATGAAAAGAAAATAACAAAAAATAAAACAACTTAATAGCATACACAAGAGAACACCAGATTTATGTGGAAAACCCAAGAAGGGAAAAACCACAGTGAGTATTAGCTCACAATATAAGTAATATCAACACTAGGAATACAATAGGTCTCACTTCCCAAAGAAGAAAGGGTCACTGCCAAAATGCTCACTACTAGAATAGAAAAGAAGATAGCGAAGAAATGTTACACAAAGAAAATAATCTCAATGCAACAAGAAATCCAACATAATGAGTTCAACACCTTCACAGTCTAGTTGAAGAATTGTAGCCACCTTCTACTCACTACATCTAATAAACTAACACTTGGAAGCTCATACTGCAATTCTCAATTTCCCACTCTAACACTCTACACTTCGCATCATTCACCTCTCTCACATCTCTCTTCACATCCTTCAACAACGCAACTCATACTTATATTGTCCCCAACCTTGAAGCCTTCTCCAAGGTTGGTTATTCACCTCAAATGTGCAAATTCAAATTAGGTCAGCACCAAAACACTTCCATGGAGGATAGAAGTGAATGTGGACCACATCAAAACTCAATTGGGACCCAAATCAATTGTAAGGAAATTTTTTTATCTAATAATGAACATCCAATATCAATAAGAGTCTTCAGTAGAATTCAATTTCTCAAAAAGCCTCAAAACAACTTACTACTATGTCATAAAGCGGAATAAGACAATTCATTTCCACATTAACCCTTAGAGGAAATTTTATGCAAATTTAACTAGTCTCAGCAACAAGTGTTAATTGGATTCATTTAGTAGAATCATTAAAAATGAAAGAATAAAAGAAATGAACACACATATTTACACGGGGAAAACACTTTCGGGTAAAAGACCCCACACTCCAAAAGTGTAGACCCATTGTATTATTAAACAAAGTTAGAAAATAAAGTTACAATTTACAATATAGGCACTAAGCCTTTCATGGAGATTTTTTATTCTATTTTATCTAGAGGAACAATTTGACATCATAAGCCCCTTTAATGAAAATCTCTTCTTTCTTGTTGCATTTCTTTGATCAACCTCTTCGGTCAATCTAGATCATTCTATTGAGCCCATCTATTACATCATGTTCCTATTACAACACGTTCAATGCATTATGGCATTCACATACACCTCTATAGTTGCTTCTCAGATGTCTATTATAATGTTCCTTGATCTTCTTAGATCTGACACTTCATGTTCACCTTGAACTTTTCAATGTTTCAATTCAACATTCATTCATCATTTTTTAAACATTCTAGGAAGATAAACCTTCCAACTCCCAACAGAAAAGTAAACTGAATAGTCACAATGTAACTGTTGAAGCTTTCAACTATGTATTAGATCTTTGAAGAGATTGTGTCCAGTCTCTCACCAAATTCCACTAGTCACCTTGATATGGTTATCACTCACAAAGATTTGACCAATCTTCATTGCCAACATGTCAACCACATCACCATCCTATTTTTCCTTATTGACACTTTTTAGAGACTACTTTCAAAGTCCTGTCAAAATCTCAATGTCATTTTGATATACTTATACAACATATCTCAATAGTGTATCTCATACCCTTCACATCGACCAGATCTATCTATCGACACATCAAGGAGAGTAGATTTCAACTCCTAGTTAATTCATCCACTCCTACCGAAAAGAGTCCCTAGCCTTTAAATATGATTACCACCTATTAGTGTATACACCTAAAAATGGTCATCATATTCAATTAATTAAATACAACCTATTTGATTAATGCTTCAACTACATATAAATAAGGTCTTTATTTATATTTTTCACTTTCCTTTTAATTATTCTAATTCACATTCTTCTAAATAATTAAATAAACAAAATACCCTAAATGTATTTATTTAATTAACCTTCATTAAATCTCGATTAAGAATTAGAGCACATTTCTACAACTTTTTGTGTGCCACATCATAAAGGTAACATGAAAATAAATAAGCCTAATTATTAATTAGAATTATCCTCACACACACTTCCACCAATGAGAAAAAGCACATGGCTTTATTCCCCCACACTTCCAAAAAAAATTGGAGCACATGGGTTTTTGTTTCACACACCTGGGAATCCCATACATTTGGCATGCTTCTAATTGGTCAAGGGATTCTCTCCACACACGTGGCATGTTGTCCTTGGTCAAGGGGACAACATCTTAATTCCTTTCATCTCCACCACATATCATTTCTCCTTCGAATCTAGACAGTTGATGGGTGCCACCTCACAAATGCTTGAGAAACCCTATAAATACACCCTCTTTCCTTAGCATTTATCATCCACCTTTTAAGTAATGTTATAATGCTATTTTGATATACAAATTGGAATAGTGTTATAATGCCATTTTTCATCCACACTTTGAGTATTGTTACATGCAAGTTTTTCATAGGAGCCTGGAGCTTTCATGGAGTCTTATACTTAGTTTTCATATCATGTGTTACTTTGCATTATCATCTTAGATTAATTAATTACTTCATAGTTACATTTTATCATCCCCATTGCATCATAGTTACATTTTAGGTTAGTTTGTTTTATGTTTGCATTTGAGCATATGCATAATCATGGATAGTTCATTTTGGTTTCATATCATCTCACTCATCTCCACTTGTTCATCTATCATCAACATCATCCTTCATTTATCATTGCATCCATTATCCTTTCCATCATTTTGTTTCATTTAGAAGCATACCACTAATCATTCAAGCACACATTTGCACATAGAAATCATCTTAGCTTGCATATTAAGCATCAAATCTCATTTTCTAGGTAGTCATTTTAGCAACCTTTGTGCCCATAGAAATATGAGGGCCAAATGGTTTAATAAATCCGTAGAAATAGAGGACAATGATACATATTTGAAAGATTTGATTGTATTACGAATAGAGTAGCTTTACTTGCTTCAAACTTTGAATGTAAACCGTCTCATTGAGGTTTGTGTTGACATTAGAATACTCTCCACATTTGACACACGCAAAAAATGGCGCCCACCATGGGCCCTTTGCCTTAGTTATTGCTAACTTATTTTATGATTTCATGATTGTAGGTTCAAGGTTTATGACTTGGGAACACTTTTCACTTGTTTGGAGGAAATTCTGAGCTGTTTTGAGGCATTTTTTGGCTATTTTTAGAGTTTTGGCACCTCTTGTATCTATTTTGGTGCCTCTTGCAAGCACTTTAGAGACCATTTTGGCTTGTTTTGAGAGTTTTTGGTAACTCTTGTACCTATTTTGGCACCTCTTGCAAGTTGTCCCGAGATTGTTTTCACCTATTTTAGGACCATTCTTGGCCACTTTTAGAGTTTTGGCACCTCTTGCACCTATTTTGGCAACTCTTGTTAGAGTTTTGGCACCTCTTGCAAGTTGTTTTGAGATTGTTTTCACCTGTTCTGGGACTATTCTAGGCTACTTTTAGAGTTTTGGTGCCTCTTGCACTTGTTTTGGCGCCTCTTGTTAGAGTTTTGGCACCTCTTGCAAATTGTTTCAGGGAGTTTTGGCTTGTCTAACTTTTTTTTTGAGTTTTTTGTCTCTATTTTGTTACCTCTTGTCTTTGTTTTGGCAGCTCTTGCAGTTTTTCAACAAATCAGAAAATCACATTCTGTGTTGTGCATTTGTAGGTTTTCCCAGAATTCACTTTCAAAGACTCAAAACATAAACTACTAACACATTGTAGGGATTGGACGCTATTCACTTGCTTCCTTTTGGTTAAAATAGGAACATAGCTTAATTAAAAGGTTAACAAATATCATGTTTCCTTTTGGTTAAGTTAGGAACATAGCTTAATTAATATATTAATGAACACCAAGTCTTTTGTATGTGATGGATGGTAGGCATATTCTCTCCCCTTAGCTGGGTGATCCAAAAAGATAGACCCATTCTTGTTTATGTACAAGTGTAAGTGGAGTATATGGATGAGTTCTCTCTTTATTCATGTGAAATAAAGATTTATTAAACTATGGGTATACTTGTTTGCTTTTGTTTATCCAAGAGGGCCTACCTTGTGGGAAAAAGTAATCACCCAAGGGAATGACCCAACCGGTAACACACTAAAGCCAAGAGACTTCCAACCAGGATATAAATGTGGATACTTAAGGAAAGTTAAATTATCACAAGGATAATTCTGATGAGATGGATCAAAAGGGACTCTCACCATATGGATTATCCCCCACGAATGGAATTTCCACATTAAAAACCTTGCTATAGATTTTCCAAAATCCTTTATCTATTCTTTGGTGAAGCAACGGTCATTGCCAAGGCATCCACATTCTCGTAGTTTTTAGTAGAGGTGATCGGTTCGCCATGGGAGTTTCATGGGGACTGGAAGCTTGGTTGGCCTGAGAAGAGAGTGCACTGTAAGGAGTGCCCCGTGCAGCCAAGCTTTTGAATTCATCTGCTAAAGATAGTGTGGTTGGGGTAAAACCCACGTGGAATCTAAAACAATACAGTCTTACATAGCCTTAGGAGTGTATATTCTACTTGATGTGTCTTCAAAATGAAACTCAAACAAAACACCATAAAAAACATTACATTTTGAAAGTGAAAACGTTGATTGAGAACTACATTCATTGAGGAAGACAAGTCAATAACTTAGGTCCATCCATCTTTAGAAAATCAATCCTTTCAGCAATGTTCTACCTTTCCTTAGGAAAAACAGAGTCAAAATATGTGGTTTACATGATGATTTCATGAAAGGTCAAGATTAGAAAACCAAAGATCAAACTTCTTAGTACAAAACAACATCAAAAGCATTTGTCTATGCTCTATGAGTTTAGAGAAAGGTTAGCCTTTAATTTTTACAAGAGATCTTGCAAAAACAATCTAGAGTTATACATGATGTGCTATTGTCAAAATCTAAGACATTTCCAACGTTTTGAGTACAATTACACATCTTGAATTAAAACTTTGAGGCCAAGATCATTCCTTAGATACTGTAGAAGTCTAAACATTGTCGAAACGGACCTATACAAGTGGAACTTTCCAAACTAAACCTAAATCTAAACATTTCAAGGTGCCTAAATCATCAATATCCATCACATCTTTTTTTGTACAACCTAGTTTCATCTTCAGGATTTGTCATCCTTTAATCACAAAACTATGTCATGCAATCAAATCAAACTTAGTCTAATCAATAAAATTTGTCATTCTATTTGACTTAATTGTAATCCTTGGCACTATTTCAAACTCAAATCAAAGTTTAGTCTAAACATAACACTTGTATGCCCATCCAAACAAGATCAAAAAAGAGGAGAATCAAGGACAAGGAACTTGGAACACCCAACTTTGAAATGGAAAAAATAGAAAATCCGAGTAGTGAAGCTTTCGATATTGAAACTCCCAACATTGAACCTCAAGATAGTGAGATTCCTAGCAACATGGCTAATGCAAAAGAAATCCATATTCCTAGAATCAACAACACTCAAGGGGAAGAAATAAATGATGAGGATATCTGACATGCAGAACAAGACCCCATTTTCCATAAGTTTTTTGAAAAGATTTTTGAAAGAGATGGGGAAAAATATCTATTGATGTTAGCCAATCAAGGAGTCAAACTTCCCCCTAATTTTCACATCAACATCTTGAAAGCACCTCTCCAAAAGCCTGGAAAGGAAATAGAACAAATGGTTACTTTAACTCACCAAATGAAGAACCTTCAACAACAAGTTCTAGAAATGAAAAGGGGAAATTCAAAATGATACTTGATCAAGGAAATTTGTCCTTATCCCTTTAATCCATCCATCAACATGATTCCTTTCCCTAAACGTAGTGAATTTACAAAGTATGATAAATATAATGGTACAACTGATCCATTAGATCACGTAAGGGAATTCTGAACTATGAGTCTAGAATTTCCACATGAGGAAACTTATTTGATGAGACTATTTCCATGAAGTCTAGGAGGGACATGCCTTGAATGGCTTTCAAATATTACACCTCCCATCAACAAATTTGAATAATTGGTCAATAGATTTCTCACTCAATACTCTTACAACATCCAACATGATATCACCATGAAAGACCTTTGCAACTTGAAACAGAAAAAGGGTGAGTCCTTCCTCATTTTCTTGCAAAAATGGAGGAGATTGTTCACAAGGTATTCTTGTCTCATGCCCAAAAAGGAAAAGATAGAGATTTTCATTGACAACCTAAATGATGAGATGAGTTATAGATTGGAATTGCAATGTCCCCATACCTTCAAAAAATTGATTGAAAACATAATTAAAATCGAAGAAGCCTTAGTCAAAAGAGGGGTCATTAAGGTATACAATGAAAACAACTCATCCACTTCCTTTAACAACTACAACAGAGGGGAAAAACCTAAATTTTGGCAACAAAACAAGAACGTGGGTACCAATGAGGTCATAGCTGAAAAACAAAATACAAAACCAGTATTCAACCTAAAAGCAACTGCCGCTAAGACTAATCAGACAAAAAATCCTCCCAATACTCCAAATGTTAGCCAAAACAACAATCAGACTAATCCAGGGACTAAAGCAACGCCATTTCCAAAACCTTCCAATCGAAAAAAATTCACACCATTGGGACAATCCTTAGATTCCACCTTAAAGGAACTTACTGAGGCTAAGCTTATCATAGTGCTAGAAGCATGAAACTAGGATTCACAAGTTAAATCCTTTTGCTGGAACGATACCCATTACTTTGATTATCATCAAAACAATGGTCATATGACAAAAGATTGTTGGCAATTAAAACATGCAATCCAAGATATCATTGATAAAAAAGGGTACACATTGAAGGACCCCAAACAAACAGTGATCGGGGAGTGTTCAAGAATCCTTTACCCAATCATGAAAAGGGAGAGTCCTCTACATCGAATACCAAAGGTAAGAATATAAACTATTTTTATGATTCTACCATTCATTGTATTAAGATGGTTGAGAATTCCATCCAAGACTATGAAATTGAAAGCCAAGGGAAGGATGCAACTACTAAAACCCAACACAATGATGACACCATCTCACATCAAATCAATGACCTTGTACCTATAAGTTTGAGCACTAATGTTGACATGAATGAAAATCAAATTAACATCATCAGAATCACAAATGATCAAGACAATACACCTATCAATGTGATTACAAGAGGACAAGCCAAGGTAACATTGAAAGGAGCCACCCCTTCCACATCCAAAACAAATGTTTTTCTTGTAACTCAATATAACATCAATGATTAGTTACAGAAGATACCCACTCAAATATCCATATTGGAACTTCTCAAGATTTTACCAGCGCACAAAGAAATCTTGGAACAAGCTTTAGTTGCCACCACTATACTAAAACAATCTAGAAGTATGTGCATTTCAAGCTATGGTGGGACATTTGATTGCACCTCATTTCTTATCATTCTCTGAACATGATGATGCATCCACCACCCATCCACATAACGTTGATCTCCACATCGAAGTCTTAATCCATAAACATCACGTCAAATGTGTCTTTATAGATAGAGGAGCAGACCTAAATATCTACACTCTCAAGTTTGTTCATGCATTAGGATATTCTAAAAATGTTATTGATCCTAGAAGGAAAATCACCATAAAAGCATATGATGATGAATAATGATCCTCCCAAGGATTGATCATCTTACCCATTCAAGTAGGAGGTCAATTGTCAAAGACATAGTGTGCTAAGTGTTAGACAAGGAATTGGCATATAACATACTCTTGGGATCACTATGGATTCATGAAATGCAAGCGGTACCATCAACCTATCATCAGTGCCTGAAATTTCCTTTCAATGGACAGGAGGTCACCATTGCTATCGATTCTAACAATCCCCAATATTGCAATGCACTTAGAACAAATAAATATACCTTTTTACCACATAATAGAGAAGTCATCAACTCTGATCCATCAAACAAAGAAATTCTAATGGGTTCTTTGTCAAGATAGTATGAGGAAAGGGCTCAATCAAAAGACAAAGGGGTCATTAACTCTATTTCATGCAAAAATGGAAGTCAATTTGATGCCTTATCAAAATAGTTGGAAAAGATCCAAATAAAAGACAAGGGCATGGGGGAATACTCATTTGAGCAATCTTCATACTTATCACAACTTTCATCTTCTCCTAAGTCACACGGACAACCATCCACCTCAAGACAAAAATCTTTACAACCCATCATGCTCTTTGATGGGAAGTTTATGAAAGCAAGCACTCAAGTAGAGGAATTAGAAGATAGAGATTTCCTAAATTGGTTATACAAAGATGAAGAACCTTCACAAGTATTAGTGTCCAATATATGCACATATAAGTATGGAAAAGGTCAGACAATCCTGAAAAAAATGGGATATGAGGGAAATGGTCCTTTGGGTAAAAGAAAAGAAGGCATCAATGAACCAATACAGCTCATCACAATGAATCCAAAAGACAAAACAAGACTAGGCTATAGGGAAGACTTAAAAGAGGAAGCTACTCAAAGAGTCGTCAAAAGAATCTCACAATTATAGGCTAGTGAGGATCATGAAACAAATTCCAATGAATATGAATGGGACTCCCTCTCTGAAGAATCTTGCCATGATAAAGAGATCGATGTAATCCAAAAGTATACACCAATGTGTATGAAAGGACAAAGTTTTGGTTCTAGACCCCTTGAATATGGATCGCAGTATGTCATTGACTCAAGTGAAGACGATCATTCTTTGAGTGAGATGGACACGTTGGAAGAGATAAAATCTTAGATCTCATTGGACAATTTGACATGGCTATCATGATGCTTACACCTTATGACCTTGGCCAATCTAATGATTCCTTGTCCTTAATGCATCTTAAACTAATTGATTGGGATCAAAATGAGCCACTTGAAATACCCACCTTTTCAAATGATGATTCCCTTGTGAACTTCCTATGTTCCAATAACCCTGACACATATTCTACTATTGAATCTTAGAATGAAGCTCCTAATGAAGTGAGTTTCAAAGCTTTCAGCTGCAAAATGAAAAATATAAGAAATGGGTCTAATAGTGAAAACCATCTGATGACACTATTAAATTAGGAAAAAGTAAAAGCAAAGAGCGTATCAAGGTGAAAACCTCCCTAAGGCACCCAGAGATGGAAGGTTTGATACTCTCCCAGAACACTATCAAGAGAGATCTTCAGTGCTAATAGAACCTACACAATCCATCAATGTTGGTATAGTTGAGATAGTGAAGACCCTGTGTTTAGAAAAATCCATGACAAAAGAGGAGAAACCTCGTTTCACCAAATTATTTGAGGAGAGGAAAATCAACTTTGGTTGGTCATATGCTGACATGCTAGGAATAGATCCAGAACTCATTATGCATCATTTATCATTACCACTTGTCGTAAAACCAGTAAAGAAAAAAATAAGAAAGATGCATCCCCATATCGCCCTTCTGGTGAAAGCTAAGTTGAAAAAGCTATTAGATGTAGGATTTATAAGATCTATTGAATATGTCGAGTGGATATCAAACATTGTTCCAATATCAAAACTAGATAAGAGCATTAGGATATGCACAGACTTCAGGGATCTTAACAAATCTTGTCCAAAAGATGATTTTCCTCTACCAAACCTTGATCTAATTGTAGACTTGACTGTTGGGCATGAAATTTTATCATGTATGTATGCCTTTTCAAGATACAACCAAATAAAGATAGCACCTCAAGATCAAGATGAAACAGCCTTCACATGTCCTTGGGACACTTTTTGTTGGAATGTGATGCCTTTTGGGTTGAAAAATGTTAGAGCTACCTATCAGAGAGCTATGACTACCATCTTCCATGACATGATGCATAATTTTATGGAATACTATGTAGATGATTTGTTGGAAAAATCCTACACTAGAGGACACTTAGAGATTCTAGAAAAAAATCTTCACACGATTGGAAAAATTCAAGGTGAGGTTAAATCCCAAGAAATGTGTGTTCGGTGTAACATCAACTAAACTTTTAGGATACATTGTCTCAGCTAAAGGCATTGAGATGGATCCTGTAAAGATCAAAGCCATCATGGAAATGCCTCCTCCTAAAAGCATCAACCAACTCAATGATTACAAGGAAGGTTCCAGTCCATTAGGAGATTTATTGCATAACTAGTTGATAAAACTCATCCTTTCAACCACTTATTACAAAATAATTTCTATTTCAAGTGGGATGACAAATGTGAAGTTTCCTTCAATCAACTAAAATAGTACCTCATGACACCACCTATGTTGATACCACCAATCAAGGGAAAACCACTATTTCTATACATTGCAACAACTGAGATATCTTTGGGAGCCTTATTAGCACAGGAAGATTCTACAGGAAGGGAGAGAGCCATTTATTATATTAGCAGGACCCTAAATGGTTATGAGATCAATTACACCTTTATTGAGAAAGCTTGCTTAGCGGTTGTATTTGCTACACAACAATTAAGGAATTACATGTTGACTCAAACCATCAAATTCATTGCCAAAATTGACCCATTAAGTACTTACTCAGCAAAGGTGCTTTAACAAGGAGGTTAGCCAAGTGGGTCATGATATTGAGTGAGTTCGACATCTAGTACGTGGACATGAAAAAAATTAAAGGTCAGGCCATAGTAGATCAACTAGCTAAAGTGCCATTATCAGATAACAATCCAATGAACATTGAATTCCCTGATAATGACATCCTAACCATATCTACACAACAGTAGCTGCTATACTTTGATGGCTCTTATACACAACATGGATCAGGAACAAGAATCTTGTTTGTCTTGCCGCAAGGATACACAATTCCAAAATACTATAGATTAATGTTCCCCTACACCAATAACACAGCTGAATATGAAGCATTGATCATTGGAATCAAGATAGTTGTTGAATGGAAAATAATAGAATTGCTAGTTTATGGTGACTCACAATTGGTCATCAACCAAGCCAACGATGATTATCAACCAAAGGATGACAAGTTGCTACCTTACAAGAGGATGGTGGATGATTTCAAAAAGTACTTTATTAAGATCAAGTTTGCGCAAGTTCCCAGAATAGAAAACAAAGCTGTAAATGCAATGGCCACCATTGCTTCTTTCTTGCAGATGCCTAAACAACGAAGACATTATGAATTCATGGTAGAAAAAGTGTCTAACCCAGCTTATGAAGATCTAGAATCCCAAGTGATATGCCATATTATCGACCCTCAAAATTCCATCCATGGAGAAATCCATAGCTACTTGCAAGAAAATACCCTTCCAATTAACTTATCTCAAAACCAAAAACAAAACTTCATTCAACAAGCGGCTCGCCACACCCTAATAGCTGATGTACTTTATAGATGACATTTGGATGGTACTCTTATTTGGTGTCTAGAATGTAACAAAGTTGAAATTGCTTTACAAGAGGTTCACAAAGGTATTTGTGGCACACATTCAAGTGGCTTAACCTTAGCTAAGAAATTATTATGATTGGGGTATTACTGGCCAAATATGGAGAAAGAGTCATTTTAATATGTCAAAAGATGTTCCAAATGTCAAATTCATGGAAAATTGATACATGCATTGGCACAAGAGTTACATCCTTTCATAGCTACATGGCCTTTTTTCCAGTGGGGATTGGACCTTGTAGGTAAGATTCACCACTCTTCCTCTAGTGGACATAAGTTTATAATCACAACCTCATAATACTTCACCAAGTGGATTGAATTTGTTCCTCTAATCACCATCACTAGGAAACAAATATCATCCTTCATCTTGAATTATCTCATCTGTCGGTATGGTGTTCCTTAATCTATCATTACAGACAATGGCCAACCCTTTAATAAATCAAGATGTTCAAGAGCTTTATGAAAGATTCCATAGCCAACATCAGTTCTCTACACCTTACTATCCCCAAGGGAATGGCCAAGTAGAGGCCTCAAACAAGACTTCTAAAGATTTTGAAAAAGACCATCAATGAAGCTAGATGTGATTGGCATGTTCAACTAAACCTGACATTTAGAACCAATATATGTACTCCAATAGGAGAAACACCCTATTCTCTTATCTATGGATCAAAATCTATTCTACCTATTGAGGTTGAGATACATTCCCTACGCGTGTCACTTAAAGGGATGATTTCAGATGAGGATTATAGAGTATAGAGGCTACAAGAATTGGAATTGTTGGATGAATGGCGACAACATGCAGTTGATCACCTAAAAGCTTATCAACAAAGGATATCTAGGAGCTACAATCACAGAGTAATACCTAGAGCATTTCAGGTGGGCGACTTAGTCATGAAAGAAAATCCCCATAATAAACAAGATCAAGAGAAGAAGGGGAAATTTGAACCTAATTGGCTAGGTCCCTTTGTTATAGTATCAGTCTTTGGATTAGGAGCATATCAGTTATCCACACTAGAAGGGGATCTATTTGAAAAACCCCTTAACAACTTGCATCTCAAAAGGTTTTACACCTAGCTAATCTAGTGCATTAGTAAAGGTTCTGGAAAAATAAAAAAATGCAAAATCAAAAAAAAAAAAGGACTGAAAAACAGTAAAGAAAAAAAGATTGTCCTCTAGTGAAAACCACTTCAGTGGCACTTTGGGAAAGTACCTTGGTGAAAACCTAACAAACAGGTGCCTTGCATAAAATAAGAACTCTCCATCTATCTTGGGCTACGTGACTTGCTTCACATCATTTATCCATCATAATTTCATCTTTTCATTTGTCACGCTTCCATGTTCACACCATAGCTTGATCCAGTGTTTGTATCATGGTATCCCTTGGCATTAATCAACCCATTCTAAAAATTAGTTTGTCCTATCATATCACACTGGGGGCATGTCCTGCATTGGATTGGATTCTTGCACATTCTTAAGGTCAGAAAATCAAAAATCCCAAAAACATTCAAAACATATCAAAATCCCAAAAATATTCAAAACATGTCAAAATCCAAAAATAGGTCAAAAAGTCAAAAACATAGTTGTCATTCGAACTACATCATCTCTAAGCTTTGAACATAGGAAAGGGTGATCTTTGATTATCCCTCGAGACATTTGGGTTAGTCTTTTGTGGGTCCATTATGTTCATATTTTCGTCTTGTAAATCTTGGTCATGTCACCAGTCAAACTACGTGGTCTTTGCATGTATAACGTAAGCAAGGATAATCTATTGATCAACCCTCGAGGCCCCTAGGATAGGTATTTAGGTTAGGTCTTGGTCATCATGATCGTGTCTCACCCTAGACTAGGGAAAAAATCTTGCACTCACTATGGGAAAATAAAATTTGAGCTTGAACCAACAGGCAAATAGTCGTCAGACCAAAGTTACAAACACAAACTTTAAATAGATGATGATCTTTCTAAATCAAGTGTTTATCATTTTAAACAAGAAAGTTCAAATTGTTCTACTTTTATTTTTGATATCATATCTCTTGAGTCTTCGATGATGTATCGAACTAGAGGAACAAGGAAGGATTATGAGTTTTCTTTGTCTATTGTCTATGAGTTTATCATTATTACTATGCAAGTTGTCATGAGATGTGCACTACAAAGTATCACTGATGACAGTCTGAATTTGCATAGGAAAAATATTAACTCTTGTTTGTTTACGCAAGCGATGCTCGGGTCATCTTGGTTTAATTATACTTAGATGCTTGTGCTAGCTTGCAATTTTAAAACATAATGGAAGTAGTACTCATGTTATCTTGGTCTAAAATATACCATCAATGCTTGTACTCACTTTCAACATTTTAAAGGCTCAATGATGATAAAAAGCATGAAAATTTGGTTAATATAAATGACAACTTTTGAAAACGAGATTTTCATAGTTAAGTTAGACGGCATTCATGTTAGTATTGCATGTGTATTTATGTGGTTTTTCAATGTTTAAACAATTTCACAATGGTGGATTGAGTACACTAGACATTAACCAAAAACACATCATTCTCATTTAGTTGCGCATTAGTTACATCATCATTTACATATCATAGAAAACATTCTCACATCATTTACATTCATACATTCCCTCATGATATTTGCTTTAGAAAATACAAAAGAAAATAATAAAGGACATACATTGCATATCATTTCCAACATCAAAATCATGTCATCCACTACACTTAAATAAGTGAGTCTCTTTAGGTTTCCAAGAAAGTTTAGAAATATTTCAAAGTTATGAAGCTTAAAAGATCAATCTACTCTAGTCTTCCCCACAACTTTTGGAAGTTGAATAGACTCACTTATTCAAGCTTACAGACTTAAACATTTGATGTCATGCACATTCAATCATTTGCATTACACATCATAATCATCACATCACATTACACATCATAATCATCACATCTCATTGCATAATCATAATATATCACATCATTTGCATTACACATTATAAATCACATCACATTGCACATCATAATCATCACATCACATTGTATAATCATAATAAATCACATCACATTGCATCATCATGATCAAAAATACATTCATCACATTTCCTAATCATTATCATCACATAGAAATTAAATAAAGGCACAACATTTCATATCATAATAGGGAAATCAAATGCATCATAATCATCACTACATATCATATATCATAAAAAATGTCATAATGTCCATGTGTACAAGGATATCCAAAAGTAGGATGAGATACATCAAAATCCAAAAGGGCACTATATCATGGGAAACACATCCTCAATCTCACAAAAGGTGTATACACAATGTCCAAGGAACATCACAAAATGCTATGTTGAGCTCCCACCAAATGTTCCTGCTCTTATGGAACTAGTACCTCCTTTATGTGACGGACCTGTGCCTAGATCTCTCCTATCTCTAGGAAATGGCTGTGTGACACCCATGCTAAAAATCCAAGAACAAGATCTACTAGAATGAGACCTTACAAAACTCTCTCATCACTTAGGAGGAACCAACTCATGATATTTACCTCTGTAAAACTGCAACTCCTGAGAAATGTGCTAGATCTCTCTAAAGAAATCCACTGTACCTATAGATGGTGTTGTCTATTGTATCCTCTCAGAAATGGCCTTAGCCTACTATGTCTGGTGTCTAAAGGCATCCCTCTTTGAAGTAAGTATGATCATCTATGCTTGCAACTATTGTATCTGCTACCTATTTTTCTCTCTATCAATCATCAAAATATCAATTTGTGCCCGACACTACCCTAACTCATCCTAAAGGGACATAATTTGTGCTTGAGCCTATGCTATCTTGCTCTAAAATGAATAAACCTCTTCTTGCAAAGCTGCTATCTATGACAACTGTTGATGTGAGGGTATCCCAATCTAAATCCTCAGAAGCACCACATGAGCTACGGTAACGGTCCTCCTGTGTCTTAGAAATGCAAAATCCAATGGATGAATGTCATCTGCACCATCATCACTCTCCCCACCACCCACTACACCACCATCACTCTCCCCATCATCACCTCTACAACCACCATCATCACCTCTACAAACACCCTCCCCAGCATCATTACCACCCTCATCATCTCCTCCCTCTCCATCAACTGGTAGTACTAGCTCCTCTAGATGAGTAAATCTAGGAAATGGATGTGTGTGGAAGAACTCTAAATAATCCTCAGTCATCCCAATGTCTGTAATATACGAAACAAAATCCCATAAACTAGGGGTCAAGGTATAGTACTTTGTACAAACTGCCTCATATGATACATAGGGGCCCCACTCTAAAACATCATATCATCGCCATGCATAATGGGAAACTCCTAGGGGCATCCCCTGAACCTGTCCAAACTATTGACATAGTCGCAGATACAGGTATCACTCAAGTAGAACATGTGTTCTCCCAATCAAATAGTGGGATAACAACATATATGGCATCCCCAGCTGATCCTTTGGCCACTACTCACAATCTAAGTATGGCCACCAGGTGACAGTCTCCAAATCATCCAGAATACACCTCCAATAGGCAACCTTGCCTAGCTTATGCTAGACATGTGGACCACTATAACTGAAAACATAGGGTCTCCCTGGTGTTTTATTTCTCCCTCCCATGGGCCAAGTGACGACTATATGCTCCAATGCCTAGGTTTGTAGTAATGTGATGCCACATGACATGCTCGTCACCTCATAATAAACAACCTTGTGCAAAGTTTGATATAAGTGGGCTAACATACGTGAGCCCCAGGCATACCTCGTACCATTAAGTGTCATCTACAATAACACATGACCCCAACCTACTAAAAATCCCTTTGACCTACGATCAAGACAAATGAATCCACCAATGAATCTAGAAAGCACACACGACAAAGGATCATATCTGCTAATCATCTCTATCCAAGGGATCCATTAGACCATAACATGATCATCTCGGCATAATCTCTACAATGCAGTTGTCCCACCCTACTCTATCTTATCATACACTACTATCTCTCCCATCACTGGGATATGTAGAATATGATAGACATCCTCTGGAGTCACGGTCATCTCTCTAGTCGATAAATGAAACGTGTTATGAGCACTATGCCATCTCTCTGGCAATGTTGTCAATAAACCTCTGTTGATTCTATATTGTTGAATATCTAACAAGGAAGTCAACCCACAATGGTAGATAATCTCTAAGTTGCTTGAGGACAACCGACGGACCATGTTCCAGGTCTTCAGGAATCACTCCCAAGACTTGAGTACATCTCCATCTCCCTAATCATGAACACAAATCAGTCAATCAACGCCATGTTCAATCAAGATTATTAGTCAATCAAGCTAATGTGTAGTCATCCAAATAAAATCAATCAAAACAATCAACATCTCAATCAATCCTATTATCATTCCTCACCTATCACTCCTACCATCATTCCTTTCATATCATGAGGATGATCTACTATCAATCAACCTATCATTCATCATTTATCATGAGGACATCTGCTTTCACTCCTACCATCATTCCTCACTTATCATGAGGATGATCTGCTATCAATCAAACCATCGTTCCTCACCTATAATGAGGATGATTTTCTATCAAAACTACCATCGTTCCTTGCCTAACATGAGGACGATATGCTATCAATCCTATTATCATTCCTTTTCTATCATGAGGTCAATACAACATTGATTTTATCATTTGATTCTCGCCTATCATGAGATCAAATCATCACATAAAACATCAATCAAACATTGTACATACCACAATCTAACTGAAATCAATCCAAAACATGACAAACCATTGACTCCTAGGCTTCAAGGACATCTTGCGAACATCACCTCGAGGGCTTTCCGCAATCACACCCTGCAAAATAGGTCAAACGACAAGTTAAACCACCTCAAATCAACAAGGATGAAAACTTTCCAAAGCAACAAGAGGTGCTATTTGGGACCCCAGAGGTGCCAAAATAGAGATTGCAACTAAAAACAAGGTTTTCAAGGCTTACAAGAAGCACCACCTGGGACCCCAAAGGTGCCAAAATAGAGTTTAACTTAAAAAACCTCCATTTTCAAGATTGTAAGAGGTTCCACTTGGGACACCAAAGGTGCCAAACAATGTTGGAGGCAAACAACTTGAATTTCAAGCTTGCAAGAGGCACCATTTGGGACCCCAAAGGTGCCAAAACTCTCAAATGACTCAAAAACATTAATTTCACCCTTGCAAGAGGTTCCATTTGGGACCCCAAAGGTGCTAAAACTCTTAAAACACATGAAAATTTGATTTTGAAGCTTCCAAGAGGCGCCATTTGGGACCCCAAAGGTGCCAAAACTCTTAAACATGCTCAAAAACACTCAAAAACGACAAAAAAATCACCCGAAAGTGCATAAATGACATCCCATAAGCTACAACATCTATCTACGACATTCAAAATCCTTCTAAAAGGCAAGAAAATGACTAAAAAGGAGGTTTCTCGTAAAGTGTACCATAGGTCTAGAGGCAGCAGGCTAATCAGGTTGGCAAAGACGCTCGAACTGATGCTTGTGGTATGGGATCACCATCTTCCTCTAAGCTCTCCAATCTTCAACTTCCCCAAACTCAAAATGTAAAAATGAATCCCATTTTACCATTTTCACCTTTTAAGGGGTAAAATGGAGGGAATTATGATGGGATTTATTTCCCATTTTTACCAAAAAGGATAGGTAATTAATCAACACTATTCAAAGAAAGAGATTGCAATTAACTTTCGAGAGATAAATCGTCTCCGCCATCAAAATCTCACTAAATAAATGTTGTCTCATCGTCATAATCATCACAAAACCATTACATCATTCCAACATTTCATTTTAATATCCCCACATTCATCGATTTGTCTCTCGAGGGGGCATATATCCTTCAATACCTGAAATTCAGAAGTTTGGGGTATGGTCTGCGGCATCAAAATATTGCATCGTCTGGGGCATCAAAATATTTTCTAAGCATCGACATCAAAATTTTGTTTGAAGCAATGTGTAAACACATTACTTCAAAGAGGGGCAAAATGTATACACCTAAAAATGGTCATCACATTCAATTAATTAAATACAACCTATTTGATTAATGCTTCAACTACATATAAATAAGGTCTTAGTTTATTTATATTGTTCGCTTTCCTTTTAATTCTTCTAATTCACATTATTCTAAATAATTAAAAAAACAAAATACCCTAAACATTTTTATTTAATTAACCTTCTTTAAATCTTGATTAAGAATTAGAGCACATTTCTGGGTATGTGCAGGATCATCATGGAGAAAACAGGCCCTTAAGTGGCAAAAAAATAAAAAAATGAGTTAGGCAACTTGACGTAAAAATTTGAATAAGTTATCTATATTATTTCAAAAATATGTAAGAATAGAATCTGTAGCAAATTGAATTTAGTTTCTAAACTACTAGGTTTATTTTGAAAGAAAAAATCTATTTGGTGAAAATTTGAAATTTCAATCAGTTAGTACTTAAATTTGGGGAAAAATAAAGAAGTAGGTGTTTGTTTGACCACCCTAACCACAATAAAATAATAATATATTTTATAATATTTTATATATAAGTAGAGGACTCATCTCCGGATGTGATACATATTTTTTGTAATTTTTTCCAAATAAATAATTAATTATGAATTTTTATTACAACTTTTTAAAAATATAAAATCGTATCTCTGACCACCTTAACTTGGTCAAAACTTCATGAAATTTAATTTTCCTTTTTTTAATCCTATAGTATGCGAAGCGTAGAATATGACACATGTTTCGGATTCAAAAAATGTGATACCGTTTGAAAGATAGATGTTTTTCAATCAACCTATCAATCAGGGCTTTAGTCATAATTCAAATAGAAAATGAATAATAATTATTTATTAAATTCAAAGTAAACCATAATTTATATTGGTGGAAAGCTAAGAATCTCCTTTAAAAACCCTTTTCGTTTCATCAATTTTGGGTAAAAGAAAAGTCGTCAGCCACATACCCTACAAATACCCATCATATCACCACTTTTTGGCCCATCATGATCCTGCACATACCTTTCTACAACTTTTTGTGTGCCATCTCATAAAGGTCACATGAAAATAAATAAGCCTAATTATTAATTATAATTATCCTCACACACACTTCCACCAATGAGAAAAAGTACATGGCTTTATTCCCCCACACTTCCAACAAATTTGGAGCACATGGGTTTTTGTTTCACACACTTGGGAATCCCATACATTTGGCATGCTTCCAATTGGTCAAGGGATTCTCTCCACACACATGGCATGTTTTCCTTGGTCAAGGGGACAACATCCTAATTCCTTTCATCTCCACCATCTATCATTTCTCCTTTGAATCTAGACTGTTGATGGGTGCCACCTCACAAAATGCTTGAGAAACCCTATAAATACACCCTCTTGCCTTAGCAATTATCATCCACCTTTTGAGTAATGTTATAATGCTATTTTGAGATACAAATTGGAATAGTGTTATAATGTCATTTTTCATCCACACTTTGAGTATTGTTACCATGCAGGTTTTTCGTAGGAGCTTGGAGCTTTCATGGAGTCTTATACTTAGTTTTCATATCATTTGTTACTTTGCATTCTCATCTTAGATTGATTAATTGCTTCATAGTTACATTTTATCATCCCCATTGCATCATAGAACTACATTTTAGGTTAGTTTGTTTTATGTTTGTTGGTGTAATTAATTATTTAGTTACACTTTAGCATAAGTTTACTTAGGCGTATTTTATTTCCTAAGTTAATTCTTATCTGTATCTTATTGAGCTGTCTTTTTGCTCAATATAAGATTAGGTTCTTTCTTTATTGCATCATTACCTTTTTGAAGGTTTTTGTATTATTTGTAAAACAATTATCTTCAATAATCATCATGCTGATTTTTACTTGCACAAACTTGCTCTGAGAGTTTACAAAACATTTTTCATTTTTGTTCTGAATATCTGTTACATGTGATAGGTGATTTTTTGCAGGTGATTCTTCGGGACTATGAAGTTGGTTTTTCAACTTCTACATGGTATCAGAGCTCCAGACCTGTTGCTGCATGTTCGTGTTTTGAAGATATTCTCTCATAACATTTTTTTTGTGTAAGGGATTGAAGCCGTTTTTCAATTTTTCTTTAGAAATTCAGCTTCCACTTAGTTGTAGGAAAAATGATTTTTGATATCTGAACTGGGTATCTTTTAGATTTTTGATATCTTGTACGGATCTGGAGAAAATCGTTGTACAAAAATCAGCGCGTGTCATTTTTCTCTTGGCTGAAGGTTTAAAAAAAATATTTTTTCATCTTCTACTTGTTGGATCAAAAAATGATTTTTGGGTTTTGTTCTTAGCTTCAAAATATTTTTGGGTTTCCGTTTTTGTCCATTTGTTGTGAACAGATTTTGCAGAAATTAAATCAGAAGTAAACGTTTTTTTGCTAGAAAACCCATTTCCTGCAGGCTAAATTCAGTTTTTTTTAAAAAATCATAACTTTTGGCCATGGTGTCATATTTTCGCAAATGAGATATCATTGGAAGGCTAGTTTCAACCTCTACATAGATCTGAAGTCCTTTTTAATCATGGAGGAAGATGTGAACATTGGTTTGTGCATGCACTCATTTTTGTTTTCATGCACTTGGTTTGCATTTTCTCTTTAGTTTATGCATTCTCTCCTTTTACAATCATTGGGTATTGTAATAAATGAACTGAGATAAAGTTCCATCAGGGGGGTTTTTTGCATAATCATATGATTAGAGTGTGTATGCACTTTGATCCCCATCTTCATCTTGATTTGATGGTAGCTCGCATGGGTTTTCTGGTTTCCTAGTTTCTTTTGGCCACTTTTTTTCTCATTGCTTGACATATATCAGATTCATCAATTCACACTTCAGATTGAGAGTTTATTGTTATTGATCTGCATTGGTTTAGATCCTTCTCAGTTTGAGGGCCATGTTTTTATGGTTAATGTTCCAGAGTTTTTATGGTATTCATTCCCATGGAAGAGTTTTAGTCACAGTTTGGCATCAACATCGAGATACACAGTTTCTAGATTTTGTCATCATCTCATGTACTGTTACTTCATAGATTCTAGGGTTGTTTCAGTTTGTGAGTTTTCTAGTGTTCTATGGCATTGAGTCTGTTGTCACATTATGATTTCATTTTTGGTTTCTTGTAGACAGAAGTATCTTTCCTTGCTTGTCAGATTGTGGTTCCAGTGTTACTCCACAGTGTTCTTCCAGTGCTTCTTTGCAGAATTCATCTCATTGTAGGGGGGTTTTGTCCCATTGGGTTTTCCTTCTCTACCTCATCATTGCATTTGTAAATGAGTACTTGATCAGGCCTTATTACCGAGACTCATCTTTTGCATAATAATTTGCTTCTCCCTAAGTTTCACTTATGGGGGGGTGTTGGTGTAATTAATTATTTAATTACACTTTAGCATAAGTTTACTTAGGAATATTTTATTTCCTAATTTAATTCTTATCCATATCTTATTGAGCTATTTTTTTGCTCAATATAAGATTAGGTTCTTGCTTTATTGCATCATTTCCTTTTTGAAGGATTTTGTATTATTTGTAAAACAATTATCTTCAATAATCATCATGCTGATTTTTACTTGCACAAACTTGCTCTGAGAGTTTACAGAACATCTTTCATTTTTGTTCTGAATATTTGTTGCATGTGATAGGTGATTGCTTGCAGGTGACTCTTGGGGACCGTGAAGTTGATTTTTCAATTTCTATAATGTTTTCATTTGAGCATATCCATAATCATGGATAGCTCATTTTAGTTTCATATCATCTCACTCATCTCCACTTGTTCATCTATCATCAGCATTATCCTTTGTTTATCGTTGCATCCATTATCCTTTCCATCATTTTGTTTCATTTAGAAGCATACCACTAATCATTCCGACACACATTTGCACATAGAAATCATCTTAGCTTGCATATTAAGCATCAAATCTCATTTTCTATGTAGTCATTTTAGCAACCTTTGTGCCCATATAAATCTAAGGGCCAAACAGTTTAATAAATCCCTAGAAATAGAGGACAATGATATGTATTTGAAATATTTGATTGTATTATGAATAGAGTAGTTTTATTGGCTTCAAAATTTGAATGTAAATCATCTCATTAAGGTTTGTGTTGACATTAGAATACTCTCCACACTCAACACATGCACTATTAGCACTCCTTATTAGGAGATCGAAGGGATTGTATTTCATGTCCCAATGATTCAGTACTATCACACCAATGGTGTATACCACTAACTTAAGTGGAAAAAACACTCAAAATAGCTACCAAAGTAACACTTCGAATACACTTAGTAATGCTCCCATCAAGGTTTCAATGAGAATCAATAGTAAATCATATTGACTTCTCACTATCAAACCAATGTAAATTCACTTGAACGATTGTATATTTGAGGCACTATTTCTCAACATTCTCCCACTTGATGAAGAATGTATTGGCTCCCAATCAACACTCAAAGTCACTATAGAAAAATTCAAGATGTCCACCATCTTAGGAAACGATTCCAACCACCCTCCATAAGAAAGGAACGAGCCATGGTGTATCTACAACAGTCTAAACCAAGACACCTACAATAGATCCAACTAATAGAAAAGGATAAAACATACTACCACCACTCCATTGTGCTCACAACTTATACCAAAACATCAACAACATTAGCTTCAAAGCTTCAAGTTTGAACAAAAAATTGAAGAAATCCTCCAGAAAACAAGATAGAACACTAGCTAGAACAACAACCAAAAAATTGACTACTCTCATCCAACTGATTAATCCATGTGACTAAAAATAACATCCACAACACGTGCTAATCCACATAATCACCCATACCTCCAGGCTATACAAAACATGTAGTAAAGTTATGCATTAATATATATACACCCACAAAATGCAATCGTAAACTCCATGTGCAAACATGTCAAAGAGTGACATGCACATCTAAGAGTTCCCTCTATGTGGGTAATGGAAATTTGAAAATGATCAAGGTATACCAAGTCCACCAATATCATCATATAGAAAGTATAGAAAAACATCATGTAGTACCAATGAATCATCCACAATGATATGCACAACCTGTAAGAACAATTCTCACCACAAGTCTTCACACCCAACAAATGGAAGAGATAAAGAAACCTCCATGTCATCACCCAAGCACATAAGTTAAAACACATGACCACAAGCTAGCGATCAAAATATATCCAACCAAACCTCAAACCAATAAAATGTGAAATCAAACATATAGGAAGATAACCAAGACCAAAGAGAGAAAGTATTCACATCATGTACCTATAGAAAATCCTCCTACATACAACTCTAAATATAAAATGTGTCAAGTATGATCTCATTCCAAAGCATCCCAAAAGAAAATCCATAATAACACACAACCACTCAATCACCAAGATCACACATAACATATATATTATGTAATCAACATGGAAATAAGCCTCTCAATCCAAATAAGATCAGACTAGATCCATTCCCTATGAATGAAATATGCCCAATGCATCTCTTAAAATCGACATCAATGAATGTAATCACAATGCATGAGATAAATATGCCAAAACTCCTCAAATGAATCCTCCAAAACCATGTATCCACAACTCAAGATCCATATTCATGAGAAGACAAACATGATGTTCCTGAAAGAAACAATGGGAAATACCTCTCAAGAGATAAGTTGTTGAGTAGACCAAGAGTGGGAATGAGAATTCTCCTCCAAGATATGCAAGCCATCATGAATCATTCAAGAGAAATCTCATCATAGGTCTCTATTGAATTCATGTCCAACTAAGGTGTAGGCTTCTCAGACTTTTTGCTGAAATCTCAATCAAGAGTAACCATCTCAGTCAACACTTCTCCCATATCCAAAGAAAAATAGCTTCACCTAATTCTCCATGTATCCATGAGTGCCTACAAATAATCATCTTGTGTTGAACTCCAAATGCATCACTATACTATCATGAAGTTCTCAAGCATATAGACCCAAAATAAAGAGAATTGCCAGACCACTAACAAAGCTCCAATCATCTGAATACCAAACTAATCATGACATCATGATCTTACCATCCCCCTTAGGAGATTTCACACTCCAAGTGAACATACCATGGTATTAAAAGAGCAATGCATCATGCCAAAACTCTAATGCACAATGATGAGTTTAACATGGCATTTTGCAAACAAACTCTAAACCAACATCACCTATCAAGCATCATCAACACCTCATCCCAATGATCATATGAGTCTTTCATCACTCTGATATGCAACACATCCTTAAATAGTGTCCATGCAAATGCAAAATAATCCTTCTGCAACAACAAGATCTAAGAACTCCTCCAAGTAACATCTACAACACTTAATGAAGACCATTCATCACAGTAACTGTTAAAGCTACCACTTAACCATGACATCTAAGCTCTCCAAGCATTATGAAAAAAATTATGCTAATCTAGAAATCGTCCAAGTCCACACACCAACACATCCATTTGACAAAAAAATACCAAGTGTAACCAACATCTCTAGACCAAGCAAAAATACCATCACTATCAAAAAGCTTATACCAAGTTAAGTATCCAAGCTATTCATGACATCATGATACACATGGTGCTGGTCCCCATAAATGACTATCTAGATACTCTTGTATCATAAATCCTCTTATCTCAAAGAAACCACACCAATGCATAAGTGACCATAGAAAAGGCCAACAAACAAGTCTACATTAACATTGAACCAACCTCGTGGATATAGATAGTTCACTTCTGAGTTATCCTGTAGAAAACATGTAGGTAAAGACAACCCACATCTTGCACAACCCATAGATCCAATCAATATATCATGCAAACCCATTATTGCACTAGAAACTACAAAACTAAGATCTCAAAGAGAATAACCATGTAGACAACATGACTCAAACACCAGATTCGACACTAATCATATTTTCCAATCACATCCACAATGAGCACCATAGTCAAGGAAACCACCAAGCATCACCACAAGAATGTTGAGTGACTAATCACATACCAAAACTCCCATTTAGAGAATGAATCACACCTCTTATGATACATAAAGCATGTATGTAGAATTGCAACTATCTCATCTAGTAGCACCCCAAAATCCAGGGTCTAGAAAATAACTTAACATCAGCTCCACAAATTCACCAATTTTCTCTTGATGTGCAAAACTTGCAAAGCCACTGTGTTTGGAACAACTCCTATGCCCATCCACACCCACTACTCATCTTGAAGAATTAAATGTTTGAAACAAAAACACCATAATAGTTAAACAAAAATAATGAATTGTCATGAATGAGCATCACCATAGATTTTTATGAAAATCTACAAAAACTTTAGATCCTGGGTATGTGTAGGATCATGATGGGCCAAAATGTGGCAATATAATGGGTATGTGTAGGGTATATGGATTATGACCTTTTTTTAACCCAAAATTGATGAAATGAAAAGGGTTTTTAAAGGAGATTCTCAGCTTTCCACCAATATAAATTATGCTTTACTTTGAATTTAATAAATAATTATTATTCATTTTCTATTTGAATTATGTCTAAAGTCCTGATTGATAGGCTGATGAAAAATATCTATAGCTTTCCAATGGAATCACATTTTTTGAATCTGAAACATGCATCACATTCTATGCTTCGCATACTATAGGATTAAAAAAAACAAAATTGAATTTCATGAAGTTTTGACCAAGTTAAAGTGGTTCGACATATGAGTTTTTATATTTTTTTAAAAGTTGTAATAAAAAATTCATAATTAATTATTTACTTGGAAAAAAATTACAAAAATATATGCATCACATCAAGACATGAGTCCTCTACTTATATCTAAAATCTTATAAAAAATAATTATCATTTTATTGTGGTTAGGATGGTTAAACAAACACCTAATTATTTTTTTTCCCTTGAAATTTAAGTACTACTGCATCGAAATTTCAAATTTTCACCAATTTTTAAAAAAATAAATGTAGTAGTTTAGAAACTACATTCAATTTGCTACATATTCTATTCTTACATATTTTTGAAATAATATAAATAACTTAATCAAATTTTTATGTCAATTTGCCTAACTCTAATTTTTTAGAATTTTTTGCCACTTAAGCGCCTATTTTTTCCATGATGACCCTGGACATACCCTCCTATGGAACATGAAACTGAGCTATGTAAGTACAAAAACTCCATAAATGGAAAAATAGTTAAGAAATTCTAGGCCCATTTCAAGCCAACTCTAGAACCACCAATATGCACATGCATCTGAGGGAGACAGACTATTACAAAAGTTTCCATATCATCTAATGATCAACTCCATAGCCTACATGCAATATGAAAACTTTGTTGAAACACAACAACAAAGAAAAAAATTCCACCCCATGCATCAGGATTATTCCACTGTCAATTATGAGCTTTAGATCACTTTTTTTTTAATATGACCAACTCCATCTTCTCCATCTTCACTATCCTTCATTAGCTATGTATTGTTTCCTGAAACTAAAAAAAGCTTCCACTCACCAAAGGATTAATTAACAACCAATTCCCTCATGCTTCCTCAAGTTTTCCAGACTAAGAAATCTTCACAGAAGGAATACCTTGAACCAGGAACACTAAGAACAATCAAATCCTAGATGATGGCTCTAATACCATTTGTAGGGAATTTTTTTTATCTCAAAAGGAACATCCAAGATCAGTAAGATTCTTCAATAACATTCAATTTCTCAAAAAGCCTCGAAACAACTTACTACTATGTCATAAAGCGGAATCAGACACAGTTCATTTCCACATTAACCCTTAGAGGAAAGTTTATGTAACTTTAACCATTATTAGCAACAAGCATTAACCATATTCATTTAGCAGAATCATTAAAAATGAAAGACAAAACAAAAGAAATGAACACACATATTTACATGGGAAAACCCTTTCGAGTAAAAGACCCCACACTCCAAAAGTGTAGACCCATTGTATTATTCAACAACTAGAAAATATAGTCACAATACAATATAGGCGCTAAGCCTTTCATGGAGATTTTTCATCTTGTTTTATCTAGAGGAACAATTTGACAACATAACCCGCTTGAATGCAAATCTCTTCTTTTTCGTTACATTTCTTTGATCAACCTCTTCAGTCTATCCAGATCATTCTATCCATCCCCTATGTTACATCATGTTCCTATTATAATGTGTTCAATGCACTATGGCATTCACATACACCTCTACATTTGTTCCTCGGATCTCTATTACACTGTTCCCTAATGTTCTCAGATCCGACAATTCCTGTTCACCCCAAACTTTTGAATGTTTCAATACAACATTCATTCATCATTTTCTAAACATTCTAGGAAGTTAAACCTTCCAACTCCCAATAGAAAAGTTAACTAAATAGTCACAATGTAAATGCCAAAGCTTTCAACTATGTATTGGACCTTCGAAGAGACTATCTCCAATCTCTCGCTGAATTCGACTAGTCACCTTGATATGGTTATCACTTGCTAAGCTTTGACCAATCTTCACTACCAACATGTCAATGATGTCACCATCCTATTCTACCTTATTGGCACTTTGTAGAGACTAGTTTCAAAGTCCCATTGAAATATCAATGTCACATCAATATACTTATACAACATATGTCAACAGTGTATTTCACACTGTTCACATCAACCAACTCTGTCTATCAACACATCGAGGAGAGTAGATTTCAACTCCTAGAAAATTCATCCACTCCTAGTGGCAAGAGTCCCAACCTCTACATATGATTACTGCCTATCAACACTCCTTATTGAGAGATCAAAGGGACTGTATTTTATGTCCCAGTGATATAGTAGTATCAAACTGATGAAGGGTATGTGTAGGATCATGGTATGCCAAAAAGTGGCAATGAGGAAAAAAACACGTCTTTCATCAACCCAAAAATGCGAAAATATCGTGTTGACTATTTTTAGGCTCGGGTGTCAGTACACACCACCAAAGAAAACACTAATCCTAGTTTTCCATATCGGATATCTGATTTGGATCAGATATCTGATTTGGATCGGATATCTGATTTGTAAAAAGAATATTTATAAAAAAATTTGTTGTTTTAAAGTAACGGTCTACAAATCGGATATCCGATTTGAAATGGATATCCGATTTGAAACGGATATCCGATTTAAAACGGATATCCGATTTGTAGACTGTAACTTTAAAACAATGAAAATAGTTGTATATATATGATTTTTACAAATCGGATATCTGTTTCAAATCAGATATCTGATTTGTAAAAAGCATATTTTGTTTTTTTAAAGTAATGGTCTAGAAATCGGATATCCATTTCAAATCGGATATCAGTTTCAAATCGGATATCTGATTTGTGTACACATAGACCTAAGGATTAATGGTATATGGTACAAGGTTTAAGGGTTAAACTTTAAGGTTTAGGGTATATGGTAGAGGGTTTAAGGGTCAAGGATTATAAGGGTATAGGGGAGAGAGATAGATGGACTTAGTGTGTGAGAGAGTGACCTGAGAGAATGGGATAAGGTCAGAGAGGGTGGGAGAGTGGGATAGAGTGGGA
>VDFB02137365.1:218702-317227 GCA_007258455.2 Sequoia sempervirens | reverse complement strand
CTCTGATTTCTGGTAACATGTTAACTTTGTAAAAAAACTGAAACACTGAATATGGGAAACAAAAGGATAAAACAACAAAAATTCCAAGGGAAATTGAAAGAAAGATCAGCAACCAATCGAGTAGTAGAATGACACCAAAGAAAATGAAAGTAAAAAGGAACATAGGAAAATTAAAAAGGGGGGTCCACATTTTTCCAAGGGGAAAAATGGGGTGTGTTGTGACACAACACAATAAAAAGAAAATTCGGACCCAATAGCTTGGCAGTGGTGGGCCCTCAATTTGCATATCGTTGGTTGTCAAAAGCTCACAACCTCTAACTAGAGGTCCTTATTTTTAGACTTTTGGCGACTTACCGATGGAACAATAAGGAGTAAGGAGAATTTTGTCAGTGTGACAGTGTGACATTAGCGAGAGAATGGGCTATGTCTCTTCAACATAGCGATAGTGACACTATGGAGATTTATCAATGAGACAATATAGTGTTGGGAAGAGTTTCGTCCATGTCTCTTTGACAGTCTGATAGCTATCTTATTGACGAGAGTCTGGGAGAAGTCTCCTCGATGGAGCGACGAGGAGTATGGAAGTGTTGTCGATGAGATTGTATGGCATCAATGAGACCCTTGTCAATGTATCTTCAACATGGTAATGTGAAGGAAATGCTAACTGCGTGACCCAATAAGGTTGAGATGCATTGATGGTACAATCAACGAGTGAGGATGATGACGTGGGCCAATAGGTGGTGATGCCTGATTATGTGATCGGATAGCTCACATTATTATTGTGAGTCATGTTGGTGACACTTGTATCTAGTGGGACTTGTCAAAGGCAGCAACGAATGGTGTCGGTGGGACAATTCCCTATCGACAGGAGTGAAGTTGGTGCCTTAATGATGGTTTGATGTCTTTCTCATCGGTGTGACTTTGGTCCATCAGTGAGACTATAATGGGTGTCCCTATGATAGGGTGATATGATAGATCGATTGTGGAGATTTGAGTGACCATTAATTTGAAGGTCATGTTTTAAAGTGATGGGTAGTGAATGATAACCATTGGATCCTAGTGCAATTAAGGTTTATCTATGGCCATAATTCAAAATGTGGTTTCCCTAATGGTTAGTTGCTCCCATTTGTTAGTGTTGACTATGCAACTATGGCACATTTGCTTCTTAGCTACTAGATCAATTCCAAATGGCTATAGATTGAATTATTGCACTTCTTCCAAGGCTGAAGTGATTGTTCAGTGATGCCATTGATGTTAGGGCATGTTTGTCCTGACTATGATCATAGATTTCTCGAGAGTTCCATGCCTATTTTTAGAATTCCATAAATGTTGGAGTGTGCTCGAGGTGTCAAAGGCCTTTATGGCTAGTTTTACTTCATTTTTTGGGGAGAATTCTTGCAATTTGATCAGATTTATAATCCTTTTTGTAACTTTGATTGAGCTAGGGTTAGGGTTTGAATTCAAATTCTAAGTTATTCTTGCACTATAAAGGAAATTTTTTTTTTCTTCAGGATCGAACTTCTACTATCCAACTTGAGTGGTCTGGTGTAGTATTTCCCTACTTGATTTTGTTTTCTATGCTTTATGTAATCCTTTGCTTTGAGTCAAGTTGGATAGGGTAAGTCCTTTGGACACATATAGGAAATGTAATGAGCTATGCTTTGTAATAAGAATAGATGACCGCCATACAACATTTGTATTTTGCTTCATTATATATGTCAATTTGTATGTTCTCCAAATATTGTATGCATTATCTTTTGAATCAATATAATCAAGGGTTGTGTTGATGCTTCAAACACATTTTTTGTTCGAGTTATGTTTATTTTTCCCATCATTCAAGGAGTGGTGTAATTTCTTGTATAAAGGTAACGAAGGTAATGGAGTGCAGTGTGGATAACTAAGTGACATGTTGATTGTCCTTTTGTTGGTTTCTTGCTGTAAGGTAGTAGGGTTATGAGAATCCATGGTTGGTCTATTATATGGGTTTGTTTCATTCCTAACTCTGTGTGGATTAGCCATTGCTCAAGGAGATTCATAAAGTATGAGTCTAGGGTAGAATCAAAACTTTCCATTTAAGAACATTTCATGCTTTCTTAGTTTAGATTTTCTTTCATGTTGCCCTTTCCATACTACCACAAGTCACTGCTAATAGGGAGAGTTGTGTAGATGATTTATCCCATTGAATGCCTTCCACCATTGTAGTGTGATCATCTACATTATTGTATAGTGATACCCACCTTGGTCTTGCAGAGCCTAAAGTGCAAAGGAGAGGCTTTCCAATTAGTCATCTCCTATTTGTTGGCCAGTGACCTAGGGTCTCCGAGTATAAGGAGAAGCTACCCTTTAGAAGATGCTAGACCATCAGTTGGAAAAACCAACACCAACCTCCTCTATGAACTTTGTTGGAGCATAACAATACATTCTTTTCTTGAAGTCTACCAAGTCAATGTGTCACATGTTGGTGTCTCCAACTTATCCCTAATAACAGTTTATCTTACACTCAGGGAGCCTTCCTTTGAAGTCATATTTAATCTTCTCTACCCTCGAAAGCTCCTAGTTTACTGGTGAATTTTTCTTCTTTCCTTTTCTAACCTTAGATTTCCTTAACTCTGCCTACATCTAGGTAGAAAAAATATAATGGGTATGTGGAGGATCATCATGGAAAAAACAAGACCTTAAGTGCCAAAAAATTAAGAAAAATCAAAGCTAGGCAACTTGACATAAAAATTTGAATAAGTTATCTATATTATTTCAAAAATATGTAAGAATAGAATCTGTATAAAATTGAATGTAAATTCTAAGCTACTAGGTTTATTAAAAAAAAAAACTATTTGGTGAAAATTTGAAATTTCAATGCATTAGTACTTAAATTTTAGGGGGAAAAAAGGAAGTAGGTGTCTATCTGACCACCTTAACCTACATAATAATAAAATGATATTTTTTATAATATTTTGGAAGATATAGAGTAGAGCACTCTGTGTCTTGATGTGATGCATATTTTTATAATTTTTTCCCAGTAATAATTATTATGAATTTTTATTGTAACTTTTTAAAAAATATAAAACCCATATGTCTAATTTCCATAACTTGGTCAAAACTTCTGTGGAATTAGTACATCCTATAGTATGTAGTATGAGATGTGGAACATTTTGATTCAAAAATGTGACACCATGAAAGATATGAATGTTTTTCAATCAGCCTATCAATCAAGACTTTAGTCGTAATTCAAATAGAAAATGAATAATAATAATTTATTAAATTCAAAGTAAAACATAATTTATATTTGTGGAAAGCTCATAATATCCTTTAAAAACCCTTTCCATTTCATCAATTTTGGTTAAAAAAAGGTTGTCAGACACATACCCTTCACAAACCCATTATATCGCCACTATTTGGCCCATCATGATCCTGCACATACCCTAATAATTATTTGAAATGCTTAAAGATCTAAGATGGAGTTAGAAAAACTTAGACATCCCTAATCAACAATATTTAACATTATGCCACCAATTAAGAATCAAAAAGAAATCATTTCAAAACCCTTAAATTAAGATATAAAATATACATTAGATTTTTGAAATAGTCGGGAGAATTAGGGAATCTAGTAGCACAAGGATTTAACGAAATCCAAGACTCCATGGAAACTATGAAAATGGTTCTATCAAAAAATTTAAAGGCTTGAAAAATAGGTATGTACAAGATCATCATTGAAAAAGCAGGCCCTTAAGTGGCAAAAAATTTAGAAAAATCAGAGTTAGGCAACTTTACATAAAAATTTGAATAAGTTATCTATATTATTTAAAAAATATGTAAGAATATAGAATATGTAGAAAATTGAATGTAGTTTCTAAACTAATAGGTTTGTTTAAAACAAAAAAAAAAAATCTATTTGGTGAAAATTTAAAATTTCAATGAGTAGTCCTTAATTTTAGGGAAAAAATAAGAAGTAGGTGTCTATCTAACCACCCCAACCACAATAAAATGATAATTTTTTTATAAGATTTTAGATATAAGTAGAGGACTCATTTCTGATGTGATGCATATTTTTTTGTAATTATTTTCCAAGTAAATAATTAATTATGAATTTTTTATTATAACCTTTAAAAAATATAAAAACCCATATGTCTGACCACCTTAACTTGGTCAAAACTTCATGAAATTTATTTATTTTTAAATCCTATAGTATGTGAAGTATAGAATGTGGAACATGTTTTAGATTCATAAAATGTGATACTATTTGAAAGATATAGATGTTTTTCAATCAGCCTATCAATCAAGACTTTACTCATAATTCAAATAGAAAATGAATAATTATTATTTATTAAATTCAAAGTAAAACATAATTTATATTTGTGGAAAGCTCAGAATATCCTTTAAAAACCCTTTTTATTTCATCAATTTTGGTTAAAAAAAGGTTGTCAGACACATACCCTACACAAACCCATCATATCGCCACTTTTTGGCCCATCATGATCCTGCACATACCCTAATAATTATTTGAAATGCTTAAAGATATAAGATAGAGTTAGAAAATATTAGACATCCCTAATCAACAACATTTAACATTATACCACCAATTAAGAACCCAAAAGAAATCATTTCAACACCATTAAATTAAGATATAAAATATACATTAGATTTTTGAAATAGTCAGGGGAATCAAGGAATCAAGTAGCACAAGGATTTAACGAAATCCAAGACTCCATGGAAACTATGAAAATGATTCTATCAAAAAATTTAAAGGCTTGAGGAATGGGTATGTGAAAGATCATCATGAAAAAAACAATCCCTTAAGTGGCAAAAAATTTAGAAAAATCAGAGTTAGGAAACTTTACATAAAAATTTGAATAAGTTATCTATATTATTTCAAAAATATGTAAAAATAGAATATGTAGCAAATTGAATGTAGTTTCTAAACTAATAGGTTTGTTTAAAACAAAAAAAATCTATTTGGTAAAAATTTTAAATTTCAATGCAGTAGTCCTTAAATTTTAAGGAAAAAATAAGAAGTAGGTGTCTATCTGACCACCCTAACCACAATAAAATGATAATATTTTTTATAATATTTTACATATAAGTAGAGGACTCATTTCCTGATGTGATGCATATTTTTTTGTAATTATTTTCCAAGTAAATAATTAATTATGAATTTTTTATTATAACTTTTAAAAAATATAAAAACCCATATGTCTGACCACCTTAACTAGGTCAAAACTTCATGAAATTCAATTTTTTTTAAATACTATAGTATGTGAACTATAGAATGTGGAACATGTTTTAGATTCAAAAAATGTGATACTGTTTTGAAAGATATAGATGTTTTTCAATCAGCCTATCAATCAAGACTTTAGTTGTAATTCAAATAGAAAATGAATAATAATTATTTATTAAATTCAAAGTAAAAAATAATTTATATTTGTGGAAAGCTCAGAATATCCTTTAAAAACCCTTTCCATTTCATCAATTTTTTTTTAAAAAAGGTTGTTAGACACATACCCTACACAAACCAATCATATCGCCACTTTTTGGCCCATCATGATCCTGCACATACCCTAATAATTATTTGAAATGCTTAAAGATATAAGATAGAGTTAGAAAATCTTAGACATTCCTAATCAACAACATTTAACATTATACCACCAATTAAGAATCCAAAAGAAATCATTTGGAAACCGTTAAATTAAGATATAAAATATACATTAGATTTTTGAAATAGTCATGGAAATCAAGGACTCATGTAGCACAAGGATTTAACGAAATCCAAGACTCCATGGAAACTATGAAAATGATTCTATCAAAAAATTTAAAGGCTTGAGGAATGGGTATGTGAAAGATCATCATGGAAAAAACAATCCCTTAAGTGGCAAAAAATTTAGAAAAATCAGAGTTAGGAAACTTTACATAAAAATTTGAATAAGTTATCTATATTATTTCAAAAATATGTAAAAATAGAATATGTATCAAATTGAATGTAGTTTCTAAATTAATAGGTTTGTTTAAAACAAAAAAAATCTATTTGGTGAAAATTTTAAATTTCAATGCAGTAGTCCTTAAATTTTAAGGAAAAAATAAGAAGTAGGTGTCTATCTGACCACCCTAACCACAATAAAATGATAATATTTTTTATAATATTTTAGATATAAGTAGAGGACTCATTTCCTGATGTGATGCATATTTTTTTGTAATTATTTTTCAAGTAAATAATTAATTATGAATTTTTTATTATAACTTTTAAAAAATATAAAAACCCATATGTTTGACCACCTTAACTTGGTCAAAAATTCATGAAATTCAATTTTTTTTAAATCCTATAGTATGTGAACTATAGAATGTGGAACATGTTTTAGATTCAAAAAATGTGGTACTGTTTGAAAGATATAGATGTTTTTCAATCAGCCTATCAATCAAGACTTTAGTTGTAATTCAAATAGAAAATGAATATTAATTATTTATTAAATTCAAAGTAAAACATAATTTATATTTGTGGAAAGCTCAGAATATCCTTTAAAAACCCTTTTCATTTCATCAATTTTTGTTAAAAAAAGGTTGTTAGACACATACCCTACACAAACCAATCATATCGCCACTTTTTGGCCCATCATGATCCTGTACATACCCTAATAATTATTTGAAATGCTTAAAGATATAAGATAGAGTTAGAAAATCTTAGACATCCCTAATCAACAACATTTAACATTATACCACCAATTAAGAATCCAATAAAAATCGTTTCAAAACCCTTAAATTAAGATATAAAATATACATTAGATTTTTGAAATAGTCATGGAAATCAAGGAGTCAAGTAGCACAAGGATTTAACGAAATCCAAGACTCCATGGAAACTATGAAAATGATTCTATCAAAAAATTTAAAGGCTTGAGGAATGGGTATGTGAAAGATCATCATGGAAAAAACAATCCCTTAAATGGCAAAAAATTTAGAAAAATCAGAGTTAGGAAACTTTACATAAAAATTTGAATAAGTTATCTATATTATTTCAAAAATATGTAAAAATAGAATATGTAGCAAATTGAATGTAGTTTCTAAACTAATAGGTTTGTTTTAAAACAAAAAAAATCTATTTGGTGAAAAATTTTAAATTTCAATGCAAGAGTCCTTAAATTTTAAGGAAAATATGTAGGTGTCTATCCCACCACCCTAACCACAATAAAATGATAATATATTTTTATAATATTTTAGATATAAGTAGAGGACTCATTTCCTGATGTGATGCATATTTTTTTGTAATTATTTTCCAAGTAAATAATTAATTATGAATTTTTTATTATAACTTTTAAAAAATATAAAAACCCATATGTCTGACCACCTTAACTTAGTCAAAACTTCATGAAATTCAAATTTTTTTAAATCCTATAGTATGTGAAGTATAGAATGCGGAACATGTTTTAGTTTCAAAAAATGTGATACTATTTGAAAGATATAGATGTTTTTCAATCAACCTATCAATCAAGACTTTAGTCGTAATTCAAATAGAAAATGAATATTAATTATTTATTAAATTCAAATTAAAACATAATTTATATTTGTGGAAAGCTCAGAATATCCTTTAAAAACCCTTTCCATTTCATCAATTTTGTTTAAAAAAAGGTTGTCAGACACATACCCTACACAAACCCATCATATCGCCACTTTTTGGCCCATCATGATCCTGCACATACCCTAATAATTATTTGAAATGCTTAAAGATTATTAGATAGAGTTAGAAAATCCTAGACATCCCTAATCAACAACATTTAACATTATACCACCAATTAAGAATCCAAAAGAAATCATTTCAAAACCCTTAAATTAAGATATAAAATATACATTAGATTTTTGAAATAGTCAGGGGAATCAAGGAATCAAGTAGCACAAGGATTTAACGAAATCCAAGACTCCATGTAAACTATGAAAATGAGTCTATCAAAAAATTTAAAGGCTTGAGGAATGGGTATGTGCAAGATCATCATGGAAAAAACAATCCCTTAAGTGGCAAAAACTTTAGAAAAATCAAAGTTAGGCAGCTTGACATAAAAATTTGAATAAGTTATCTATATTATTTCAAAAATATGTATGAATATAATATGTAGCAAATTGAATGTAGTTTCTAAACTAATAGGTTTGTTCAAAACAAAAAAAAATCTATTTGGTGAAAATTTGAAATTTCAATGCAGTAGTACTTAAATTTTAGGGAAAAAATAAGAACTAGGTGTCTGTCTGACCACCCTAACCACAATAAAATGATAATATTTTTTATAATATTTTGGTATAAGTAGAGGACTCATTTCCTAATGTGATGCGTATTTTTTTGTAATTTTTTTCCAAGTAAATAACTAATTATGAATTTTTTATTATAACTTTTAAAAAATATAAAAACTTGTATGTCTAACCACCTTAACTTCATAAAATTTTTATGAAATTCAATTTTTCTTTTTTTAATCCTATAGTATGTGAAGCAAAGAATACGATGCATGTTTTGGATTCAAAAAATAGGATACTATTTAAAAGATATAGATGTTTTTCAATCAGCCTATCAATCAAGACTTTAGTCCTAATTCAAATAGAAAATGAATAATAATTATTTATTAAATTCAAAGTAAAACATAATTTATATTTGTAGAAATCTCAGAATATCCTTTAAAAACCCTTTCTATTTCATCAATTTTTGTTAAAAAAGGTTGTCAGACACATACCCTACACAAACCCATCATATTGCCACTTTTTGGCCCATCATGATCCTGCACATACCCTAATAATTATTTGAAATGCTTAAATATATAAGATAGAGTTAGAAAACATTAGACATCTCTAATCAACAACATTTAACATTATACCACCAATTAAGAATCCAAAAGAAATCATTTCAAAACCCTTAAATTAAGATATAAAATATACATTAGATTTTTGAAATAGTCAGGGGAATCAAGGAATCAAGTAGCACAAGGATTTAACGAAATCCAAGACTCCATGGAAACTATGAAAATGATTCTATCAAAAAATTTAAAGGCTTGAGGAATGGGTATGTGAAAGATCATCATGAAAAAAACAATCCCTTAAGTGGCAAAAAATTTAGAAAAATCAGAGTTAGGAAACTTTACATAAAAATTTGAATAAGTTATCTATATTATTTCAAAAATATGTAAAAATAGAATATGTAGCAAATTGAATGTAGTTTCTAAACTAATAGGTTTGTTTAAAACAAAAAAAATCTATTTGGTGAAAATTTTAAATTTCAATGCAGTAGTCCTTAAAATTTAAGGAAAAAATAAGAAGTAGGTGTCTATCTGACCACCCTAACCACAATAAAATGATAATATTTTTTATAAGATTTTAGATATAGGTAGAGGACTCATTTCCTGATGTGATGCATATTTTTTTGTAATTATTTCCAAGTAAATAATTAATTATGAATTTTTTATTATAACTTTTAAAAAATATAAAAACCCATATGTCTGACCACCTTAACTTGGTCAAAACTTCATGAAATTCAATTTTTTTAAAATCCTATAGTATGTGAACTATAGAATGTGGAACATGTTTTAGATTCAAAAAATGTGATACTTTTTGAAAGATATAGATATTTTTCAATCAGCCTATCAATCAAGACTTTAGTTGTAATTCAAATAGAAAATGAATAATAATTATTTATTAAATTCAAAGTAAAACATAATTTATATTTGTGGAAAGCTCAGAATATCCTTTAAAAACCCTTTCCATTTCATCATTTTTTGTTAAAAAAAGGTTGTTAGACACATACCCTACACAAACCAATCATATCGCCACTTTTTGGCCCATCATGATCCTGCACATACACTAATAATTATTTGAAATGCTTAAAGATATAAGATAGAGTTAGAAAATATTAGACATCCCTAATCAACAATATTTAACATTATACCACCAATTAAGAATCCAATAGAAATCATTTCAAAACCCTTAAATTAAGATATAAAATATACATTAGATTTTTGAAATAGTCATGGAAATCAAGGAGTCAAGTAGCACAAGGATTTAACGAAATCCAAGACTCCATGGAAACTATGAAAATGATTCTATCAAAAAATTTAAAGGCTTGAGGAATGGGTATGTGAAAGATCATCATGGAAAAAACAATCCCTTAAGTGGCAAAAAATTTAGAAAAATCAGAGTTAGGAAACTTTACACAAAAATTTGAATAAGTTATCTATATTATTTCAAAAATATGTAAAAATAGAATATGTAGCAAATTGAATGTAGTTTCTAAACTAATAGGTTTGTTTAAAACAAAAAAAAATCTATTTGGTGAAAATTTTAAATTTCAATGCAGTAGTCCTTAAATTTTAAGGAAAAAATAAGTAGTAGGTGTCTATCTGACCACCCTAACCACAATAAAATGATAATATTTTTTATAATATTTTACATAAAAGTAGATGACTCATTTCCTGATGTGATGCATATTTTTTTGTAATTTTTTTCCAAGTAAATAATTAATTATTAATTTTTTATTATAAATTTTAAAAAATATAAAAACCCATATGTCTGACCACCTTAACTTAGTCAAAACTTCATGAAATTCAATTTTTTTTAAATCCTATAGTATGTGAAGTATAGAATGCGGAACATGTTTTAGATTCAAAAAATGTGATACTATTTGAAAGATATAGATATTTTTCAATCAACCTATCAATCAAGACTTTAGTCATAATTCAAATAGAAAATGAATAATAATTATTTATTTAATTCAAAGTAAAACATAATGTATATTTGTGGAAAGCTCAGAATATCCTTTAAAAACCCTTTCCATTTCATCAATTTTGGTTAAAAAAAGGTTGTCAGACACATACCCTACACAAACTCATCATATTGCCACTTTTTGGCCCATCATGATCCTGCACATACCCTAATAATTATTTGAAATGCTTAAAGATATAAGATAGAGTTATAAAATCTTAGACATCCCTAATCAACAACATTTAACATTATACCACCAATTAAGAATCCAAAAGAAATCATTTCAAAACCCTTAAATTAAGATATAAAATATACATTATATTTTTGAAATAGTCAGGGGAATCAAGGAATCAAGTAGCACAAGGATTTAAAAAAATCCAAGACTCCATGGAAACTATGAAAATGATTCTATCAAAAAATTTAAAGGCTTGAGGAATGGGTATGTGCAAGATCATCATGGAAAAAACAATCCCTTAAGTGGCAAAAACTTTAGAAAAATCAAAGTTAGGCAGCTTGACATAAAAATTTGAATAAGTTATCTATATTATTTCAAAAATATGTATGAATATAATATGTAGCAAATTGAATGTAGTTTCTAAACTAATAGGTTTGTTCAAAACAAAAAGAAATCTATTTAGTGAAAATTTGAAATTTCAATGCAGTAGTACTTAAATTTTAGGGAAAAAATAAGAAGTAGGTGTATGTCTGACCACCCTAACCACAATAGAATGATAATTATTTTTATAATATTTTTGATATAAGTAGAGGACTAATTTCCTAATGTGATGCATATTTTTTTGTAATTTTTTTCCAAGTAAATAACTAATTATGAATTTTTTATTATAACTTTTAAAAAATATAAAAACTTGTATGTCTAACCACCTTAACTTCGTCAAAATTTTATGAAATTCAATTTTTCTTTTTTAATCCTATAGTATGTGAAGCATAGAATGTGATGCCTGTTTTGGATTCAAAAAATGTGATACTATTTGAAAGATATAGATGTTTTTCAATCAACCTATCAATCAAGACTTTAGTCGTAATTCAAATAGAAAATGAATAATAATTATTTATTAAATTCAAAGTAAAACATAATTTATATTTGTGGAAAGCTCAAAATATCCTTTAAAAACCCTTTCCATTTCATCAATTTTTGTTAAAGAAGGTTGTCAGACACATACCCTACACAAACCCATCATATTGCAACTTTTTGGCCCATCATGATCCTGCACATACCCTAATAATTATTTGAAATGCTTAAAGATATAAGATAGAGTTAGAAAATATTAGACATCTCTAATCAACAACATTTAACATTATACCACAAATTAAGAATCCAAAAGAAATCATTTCAAAACCCTTAAATTAAGATATAAAATATACATTAGATTTTTTAAATAGTCAGGGGAATCAAGGAATCAAGTAGCACAAGGATTTAACGAAATCCAAGACTCCATGGAAACTATGAAAATGATTCTATCAAAAAATTTCAAGGCTTGAGGAATGGGTATGTGCAAGATCATCATGGAAAAAACAATCCCTTAAGTGGCAAAAAATTTAGAAAAATCAGAGTTAGGAAACTTTACATAAAAATTTGAATAAGTTATCTATATTATTTCAAAAATATGTAAGATTAGAATATGTAGCAAATTGAATTTAGTTTCTAAACTACTAGGTTTGTTTAAAACAAAAAAAATCTATTTGGTGAAAATTTGAAATTTCAATGCAGTAGTACTTAAATTTTAGGGAAAAAATAAGAAGTAGGTGTCTGTCTGACCACCCTAACCACAATAGAATGATAATATTTTTATAATATTTTAGATATAAGTAGAGGACTCATTTCCTGATGTGATGCATATTTTTTTGTAATTTTTTTCCAAGTAAATAACTAATTATGAAATTTTTATTATAACTTTTTAAAAAAATAAAAACTTGTATGTCTAACCACCTTAACTTCGTCGAAACTTTATGAAATTCAATTTTTCTTTTTGTAATCCTATAGCATGTGAAGCATAGAATGTGATACTGTTTGAAAGCTATAGATGTTTTTCAATTAACCTATCAATCAGGACTTTAGTCATAATTCAAATAGAAAATGAATAATAATTACTTATTAAATTCAAAGTAAGGCATAATTTATATTGGTGGAAAGATGAGAATCTCCTTTAAAAAACTTTTTCATTTCATCAATTTTGGGTAAAAATAAAGTCATCAGCCACATACCCATCATATTGCCACTTTTTGGCCCATCATTATCCTTCACATACCCGAATTAGTGATGTTTATTCGAGTGCAAATTCATCATTTTAAATCGCATCACTTAGCCCTTTGATAACTTGAATACCAAAATATTTTAACCCCTAACACATATAAATATTCATCAACTCCTAACCCTAAGAAATTACACCATCAAGAAATGATCATTGTAAAACATCTTAAAATATAAGTGAAGATGGAATTCATGGAATCTATGACCTCAAGAATTCTGTGATAAGAAGCTCATCAAGAAATCCAAAGCCACATGGATTCAATGATAATGGCATAGTTAGGCAGTTCAAGACTCAGTGGAATTCACAAAAAAAGGGACTTATCAAGGTTTCCAAGAGCTCATGGATTTCACAACAAAGGGTCAAATGAATTATTCATTAGTTTGTGGATTTGGCAAGTATACCAAAATCATGCAATCCATGATCTCAAGGATTCGATGACAGGCACAATTATTGAATTTTCCAAGTTCAGAAGGATTACGCGATGGGATGAACTTTGAACAACTAGCTCCTAAGTTTTGTCTATTGTATGAATTTAAAAATTTTGTGTGAACTCACAAAATAATAGGAGGGATTAGAATTAACATCAACTTGATGTATTACCCTTCTATGAGATTGACATTTTAGACATTCACATTCTCTTAATCTCAATCTTCAAAGACAAAAACAACTTAGGGTTTCAACATGAACACATTCAAAAATTACACAAGTTAATGCAAAGGAAAACATAAATTAGCATGAATCATGAGATGCAACAAATTGAACAACTTAGGAAGCCATTAAAGAGAAACCCTAATTTAATTCCTCCACCCATTTTTCAATCAATTAACCTATAAATGATGCACTAAATGTAGATATCTACGAATTCCCTAGATCATATTTATCAAATCCCAAATTAGCATGATGTATTTAGATTGAATATCAATAGAATAAACCCTAGTTCACCAAGAAACACACATAAATATGATTCCCTAGCTTACTTTACATTCCAAATGCGATGAGAAATTGATTACAGTTCAGAACTCAAAGAAAGCAATGATAAATAAAAAAATCACACCAACACAAATTCATGTGAAAATCACAAAGGAATGTGGGTATTAAGACCATACCTTTAATTAGAAATCATGAAAATGAAGAAAGTAGTAGCAATCAAACCCTAGATCCTAATAGAGAAATTCACAAACTCAAATCACTAACCCTAACTCAAAATTTCCCAATGCACTCTACTCTTTGTAGAAATTATGGATGCTCAACAATCATATGAAGTTGTAGAATTCAGAGGACCTTAACTACGAAGAATATCACCAACAAAATAATTTTTTGCAACTTAGGCATACAAATTGAGATTCTATATGAGATGTAAAATAATGTACAAGTGCCTTGTATAACTAGGCAAGAGTGAAATGTAGTATGCATTATGATGTTGACATGTGTCTTGATCTAACAACATGGGACAACTAACTAGCTACCTAGGAAATGATGAACTGATAAGATAAGTTCTAGATGATATTTCTAGAAGAATCTTATTTCCTATGCAAACATGTGAAGGGGGATGACCCCATTTTAACTAATTTCATAGTGAATGCAACCTAGGAATTAATTAAATAATATATCTAAGTAAATTTACGTAGGTGTAATTAAATATTAATTACACAAACACCCCCCATAAGTGCAACTTGGGGAGGAAATGAAAATGAAATGATGATACAATTAATGCAACTAATCTCTCACAAACAAAGCAAAGGGAAAAACCCAATGGGAAGAAAACCCCTCTCCAAAAAGGAGATGAAATGCAAAAAAGATCAAATGATGGAAGACTGATGTTTGGAGATCTCAATATCAATACCCCCAAAGAACTACAACCATCACAAGATACAAAACAAGATCAAAATTGGATACTATATAGACCCCCCATAAAGAAGGGTGGTTCACTCAAGAAGATCCTTAAGACTTGTGGGGAAATAAAGAGCCAAACTAGCAAGACCTAACACAAAACCATCTAGATACCAAAAATATAAAGAGGCGAATGCATCCTGCTATAATGAAACAAATATCAACTATGAATAAGTAGGAGATGAAGGTGATTCCATACTAAGAAGAGCCAATTCCAACCTTCCACCACAACCATGGTAAGAATTACTTCCCTCCCTAGAGTCAGGAGAATCAAGAATATGTGGATTACTAATATCCCAAAAGTGGGAGAAGGTATATACCCATGACTAATGATTAACCACCCAACAACATTGATCTCATTGAATTCATTTTGAATGAGTGTTGACTCACATTTAAACTTAACTATGTTACCTCTCTGTGTAAGTTAATAGACTGAAAGGAGATTATGTGCCATCTAAGGAATATATACTGCATCATGAACATGCCTTGTACCCAAAGTGAATCACATATACTAGCTACATGAACCATAGCAACATTAGCAATAAACATCATGTCAAACTTTGGTGCTCTAAGTGATCCTTAAATGATGTGATAAAAAAACTAGTAACATGCCATGAGGCTCCTAGGTCAATGATCCATCCATCCTATCTATTAACACAAGTAGTGATCAGTGTGTGTCCTTTCCCCTGTATGTTAATTGTGGCAATGTGAGCTATACCTGTATAAGATGAATCCTCATTATTCAAAGGAGAAGAGTGTGATTTAGTGGAAGTAGAAGGAATAGTGATATTATGATCCTTAAGTATCTTCCTTAATTCATGTATTTCCTTCTTAAAACACACCTTCTCACATTGTCCTATCCCATTGCAAAAGGTGCATTTGGGTCTCTCCTTCTTTGGCTTGTCTTCTTTTGGATGTGAGGAATCACTAGACACTGTTTTGGATTTTCCTTTATGCTTTCCCTTTCCCTTAGATGGGTTTGATATCAAAGCATGAGACTTAGTATATGGGTCAACATTATTGAGATTTTTTTGCTCTCTTGTTAACCTTTCAAAAAATGGCTCAAAGGAGGGCATTACAAAACTATCTCCTAATACATCCATAGAAGAATAGAAAGAGGTAGCAAAGTAAAAATAGGAACCCTTCAATTTTGACAAGATCATTGTTACCCAATTTTCATCTATGGGCTCAATCAGGGGAAATTATGTTTTAAATTCGGCACATGGATTAAATGTGGCTCCCATGGCTTGGGTTCAGCCCAACGTGTAGGTTTTTGGTTTTCATTGGGAAGGTCTCCATTTGATGATTTATCAAGGAGCTCAGTTGGAAAGCCTACCTTAGTCAAGTTGGGCATAAAATTCCTCTAAGGAGAAAGTCGGCAAGACCTTCCAGATGTCTTGCTGACTAGTAGGGGTTCTATTCATTTTTGAAATGTCCCAGTCAGCCAGACATTTTAATCACCGTGGGTTTTCATATGTCTCCCTGACATGCTAAATTCTTTCTGACTGACTGCACCATTGGAGTCTCGCCGAAGGATTTTTCCTTCGGCATAAGGTCCTGCCGACGGATAGAGGTCTCAGCGAAAGCTTGTGCCTTCACTATAATGTCTCCCCGACTAAGGGTGGTCTCACCAAAACAAAAGGCCTCGGTGTAATGTTTGGCACTCAGTGTAAGGTCTTGCCAACCACTAATCATCTTGCCGAGAAAGAAAGAGCCATCGGTAAGACTCTTGTCGTCTGCTGTGAAGCCTTCCCAACTGGTGGGAGTCACGTCGATAGTTGTTCACCAGGCCATCATCAGAGATAAAGTTTTACATTCGCCATGAGGTTTCACCGATAGTGAAAGGTCTTGTCGAAATGGATTGATATTGGTGTAATGTTTTGCCAAAGGTCGGGGATCTCGCCTAAGTAATAGGAGCTCGAGGATGTCTCGGCGACTAACGAAGGTCTCGGTGAAAAAAGATGTCATCAGGGAGAAAAGGTGGAGCTCGCTAAGATGTCTTGATGACCGAATGATGTCTCACTGACACAGAATTCCTTTAGCGTAGGACGGTGGTCTTGGGGAGATGTCCTACCGACACAAAGAAGTCTTAGTGAAAGAAAGGAAGCATTTTTGACATGATGTTTGGCTGACTACTGATGGTCTCACCAAAGGTTTTTCCTTTGGCATAAAGTCTTGCCGACATAGCGATGTCTCCCCAACAAATGAAGGAGCTCAGGGAGAATGAGGGAGCTCACTGTGACGTCTCTTCGACACAGGGATGTCTCTCTAAAATGAGGTGAGCTCTCGGTGAAGGAAAGTGAGCTCGTCGAGAGAGTTTGACATCAGCATAATGTCTGGCTGACAAGGCGAGGTCTTGTCGACAGCGGGGCTCCTTTAGTATAATATTTTGTGTTTGCTATGATGTTTTGCCAATAGCAATGATCTCGGTGAAGCAGCTATCATCAGGATAATGTCTCATCGACGGGGTGAAGTCTCACTGAAGTAAAGCGATGTCAACAAAGGAAAGGAGCTCAGTGTAAGTTCTTTCTGACCTATGGGAGTCTCATTGAGAAGAATGATCAGAGCTTGGGGAGAGCAGAATGCGCTAGGATAAGGTCCCGCCGACGGATGGAGGTCTCAGCAATGGAAAGGGATATCTGTATGACTCTTGATGGCTAGCCATGAGGTCTTCCCAAAAGCTATAAGTCTTGTTGATGGTATGGGTGATAGCCACTGTGGATGTCGATATAACTTTTGGGCTCGCTATGAACTCTTGCTGACGATTGTGAGCTATGCCAATAACCACTGAAGGGAATAATCACATCGGGGAGACATGATTAGTGTCTCACCGACATGTGATTTTGTCTAAAAACTTTCAACCAATCAGAGGAAGCTACAGGCGAACCATGGCAATTTGGCCGGTGAGAGGGAGATCAACAGAATGAAAGTTGCATGGATTTTCTATAAGCTTAGGAGCATTCAAGGCAGCTAAGCAAGGAGATTCGAAGAGGGACACGAGGACCAGAAGTTAATGCTGCAAAAGATCTTAAGGCTTCTGCTGAGGGTGATCTATCACCATGATGGACACGAGGATGGATGCAATGGGGCACAACATTAATTTCATAAAAAAGATCTAAGGGGTAGATCTTTCCAAAGGCTGATATTTTGGTAAGCCCAGAGGGGTTGACACACTTTTGTATATAAGGCATTTTGCCTCTTTGTAAAGGAGTTCTTCTGATGCTTTTCTAAAGTTCATGAATTTTGTAGTCCTTTCTCAGATTAGCAAAATTTTGTAACTCAATTTTGGAGAGTTCTTCTTATGCTTTTTCTAATGTTTTGTGACTTTTGCAATCCTTTCTCAGATTAGCAAACTTTTGTAACTCAATTTTGGAGATAAAATTCAGTAAAGACATTGATTACTATTGATTTGAAGCTCTTTCCTACTTTCTCTTTGCATTTTTGTGTTCATTCTGGTGATTGATCAAGCTTTTAGTGAGGTAATGTTTATTTCCTTCGAGCTTTGTCTCAAATTTTAGAACCTTTATGCAGAAAGTATGTTTTTTGCAGGTTACAAATTGTTTCAAAAGATGTAAAAAAGAATTTTAGATGTGAAATTAACTTTCCTTCTAGGAATCCTTGCACCAAGACCTGTTTGTGAAACACTTTTGCAAAAATATATACAGAAGTGAGTTGTGAAAATTTATCTTTAGTCATTGCAAGCAAGTGTATGAAGTTTGGTTTCAAATCCAAGTAACATTTAGGTGAATCACCATAGGATTTAGTTTTAATTTTAAAGCATTCTCCTTCTCCCTTTTCGTTACAGAATCAATAGTTTTAGGTGACACCATAGGAAGCTGGCCTTCTCCAGAGGCTGACCTCTATTTAGAAGAAATCCACATCTTTAGAGGTCTTCCCATGTTACACTGATGTGTTGAACATCAGGTTCAACATGGTGCAATTTCAGGTGATAACAGTTTTGGCACACCCGGTGGGACTAAGAACTAATTATCAGTCTCTCTTGTCCTTATGTTACTGTTGTTTGGTGTGTACAGTGGTAGTTTTAGCCTCTTGGAGGTAAGTTCAATCACATACCTGGCAACTCCAAGTGTGGAAATTTTTTGGTTTTAGTAGCTCAAGTGCTCACATGTTTTAAGTCTTTGGAAGGAAATCTAATTCGAATGGAAAAAATATGTCAGGTTTTTAGGAGAATATAGCCTTTTACCCTCCATTCCATGAAAACCTTGCATATATGTCCTCTTATCAACCATATTATATAGAATAGTCTGCTGTCATTATTCCAAATGACCCTGTAGCAACAGAGTTCCAACATTTTTATCATGCCTTCGCACCCTCCCACTCCTAATCAATCTCAATGTTGCCCAATGTATGTTTAGAATCAACCACAGGAACTCATTTCTACACAAAAGCAATATGGTAGTTTCAATAACCAGCCCCAAAATGCTAATAAGGGAGTTAGCAATATTAATAAGATATTGCTTGATTTCTAAAGGCAGATGGATGATATTAAGAGAGAGAAAGAGTTTGTTGTGCAGGAGGAAGAGCTTGCTTGTCAAGCTTATATTCAACATCAACAAGACATGGAGGTCCAAGAGTATGAACAGGAGGTTGTTGCTAGACAAGTTGCAGCTAAAGAAGAGAAAATAAAAAGCTTACTTGCACAAAAACAAAAGTAGGAGTTTCAATCAGCCTTCCATGTTCCTAAACAACCTATCTAGGAGGAAATTCCTAGGTTCAAATTTTCAAGTTTTAAGAAAAACTTACTTTCTGAGTTTCCAAGTCAGCCTTCTAGTTTTCAAATTCCAAGTTGGAAGGGAACATACAATCAACCTTGTGAGACTACATGGTCAATTATTCAAATGGAACTAAGCTCTAATGGTCAGAAGGCAGAGGAGCAACTTATTGATCAAGATAGGTTAATCCTCTAGGAAAATCTTACAAATTTGAATCATTTACATCTAGCTATAAGGTGTTCTCAATTGCGGCAGCAAAGGATTGAGCAGCAGGAAGAAAAAGTGAAAGTCGTTGTTGAGAAAGGTCAATTTACAACTTGGAATAAGAGACTATCTCTATTCTCTTAGCTTGATGAAGAGGAGGTTATTGTCGAGTTTTGCTCAATACTGGAAAATGAGGAATCTAAACTTTTGCAAGAAGGTGAGGGGAATCAGGTTGAACATCTTGCTGTCATGGACATAGCTGAGAATCAAAAGGCAGAGTTAATCTTCTCATTTGATGATCTACCTTACTTTATTGACAAGGATGAAGAATTGGACCAACATGAGGTTGATGGAGATAATTCTGATTTATTGTTGCATAAAGGTGAAGGTGAGTTTGAAGTCTTTACTCGTGAACAAGGAGGTTTAAGTAACATTATTCAGGGAGAGCCACATTTTGATGTGCATAAAAATACCCATCAAGTTGAACAAGTCCCTAAACTGGACTTGTTGTTTTGCAAAGACGGTGATTTTGATGCTTTATCAAAACTAGATGAGAACTGCATCAGGCTTAAAATTAGTCTTTCTGTTCATAAAATTAAAGAAGACATTGAGGAGGATATGTTTTGGAATGATTTAGAAGCTTTCTGTACTAATTTGGGTGTTGAACTATTACCTCTTGATGAAGTTAATCATGAACAACTCGAGCTTACTGAAGGAACTTCTTTTTTCTCACTAAGTCAGTCACAGGGTTAGACTTTTCTAGCCAAGGCTATAAAACAACTATGAATGGGCAAGAGACTAGCAAGGAGAGCTCAATTTTTGTCTTTACAAGGGGCTATCCGATCAGAGATTTAGCCCCAAATGGAGTTCAATAAAGTGCCAATGGTTAATCAGGCATTCACACATGGAGCCACAACTGAAAGTGGCATAAAGGATGTACTTGTAGTTGAAAAAGAGTGTGTTCAATTTACTTATCCTCCTTTAAATATAAATGCACATGATCAGTTTAAAGAGGTAAGTAAACTTGTTACCCTCTTTCATAAGGCAGTGCATTGTATTTTCAAACACTTTTCAGTGTACCATCTTTATTCAGCTGTCATTAAGCTTGAGAGTCATTGCATATTGAGGAGAAAGGATAGCTATTCCAATCATCATGTGAATGGTTTTGTTTGACCAATTTCTTACTGGTTAGTGTAGGGTAGGATAGGTTTTATGCTTTCAATAAGTGCTTATGCACTTTAGTTTAATTGTTGTTTCATTTCCTAAGTGTTGTTCTAGCATTGTTAGATAGTTTCATTTCTTCAGTTTTCCTATTTTCATGAGTTTCCAAGTGTTTTAATGAGTTATAAATAAGTTACAACCACATACAAGCTGCTCTAGATCTGTTTCTGAGTTGTCCCAATGACTCCATGCCCAATGGATAGGCCTAGGCTACTGGTTTCTATGTTTAGCAAGAAAACATCCAACTGAGGTCACCAGAAATGTTACCCAATTTTCATCTATGGGCTCAATTAGGGGAAGTTATGTTTTAAATTTGGCACGTGGATTAAATGTGGCTCCCATGAGGGTTGAGTCGAGCGTGCAAGTTTTCAGTTTTCATTGGGAAGGTCTCCATTTGATGATTTATCAAGGATCTCAATTGGAAAGCCTGCCTTAGTCAAGTTGGGCATAAAATTCCTCTAAGGAGAAAGTCGGCAAGACCTTCCAGATGTCTTGCTGACTAGCAGGGGTTCTATTCATTTTTGAAATGTCTCGGTCAGCCAAAATTTTTAATCACCATGGGTTTTCATATGTCTCCCCTACATGCTGAAGTCTCGCTGACCAACTGCACCATTGGAGTCTCGCCGAAGGATTTTTCCTTTAGCATAAGGTCCTGCTGACGGATAGAGGTCTCGGTGAAAGCTTGTGCCTTTGGTATAATGTCTCCCAAACCGAGGGTGGTCTCACAAAAATAAAAGGCCTCGGTGTAATGTTTAGTGCTCGGTGTAAGGTCTTCCCGACTGCTGATCATCTTGCCGAGAAAGGAAAGGCCATCGGTAAGACTCTTGTCATCCATTGTGAAGTCTTGCCGACCGGTGGGAGTCATGCCAATAGTTGTTCACCAGGCCATCATCGGAGATAAAAAATTTACATTTTCCATGAGGTTTCACCAATAACAAAAGGTCTCACCAAAAGGGATTGATATTGGCATAATGTTTTTCCAAAGGTCAGGGATCTCGCCGAAGAAATAGGGGCTCAGGGATGTCTCAGCAACTAATGAAGGTCTCAGCAAAAATAGATGTCATCAGGGAGAAAAGGTGGAGTTCACTGAGATGTCTCGGCGACCAAATGATGTCTCACCAACACAGAATTCCTTCGGCATAGGACGGTGGTCTCGGGGAGATGTCCTACCGACATAAAGAAGTCTTAGTGAAAGAAAGGAAGCATTTTCGACATGATGTCTAGCCGACTACTACTGGTCTCTCTGAAGTTTTTTCCTTCGGCGTAAATTCTTGCCAACATAGCGATGTCTCCCTGAAAAATGAAGGAGCTCGAGGAGAATGAGGGAGCTCGCTGTGACGTCTCACCGACACAGGGATGTCTCCCCAAAATGAGGTGAGCTCTTGGTGAAGGAAAGTGAGCTCACCAAGAGAGTTTGACATCGGTATAATGTTTGGCTGACAGGGCGATGTATTGCCGACAACAGGGTTCCTTTGATATAATATTTTGTGTTTTCTATTATTTTTTGCTGATAGCAATGGTCTCGGTGAAGCAGCTGTCGTTGGGATAATGTCTCACCGACAGGGTGAAGTCTCGCTGAAGTAAAGTGGCATGAGCAAAGGAAAGAAGCTTGGTGTAAGATCTTTCCAACCAGTGGGAGTCTCATCGAGAAGAATGATCAGAGCTTGGGGAGAGCGGAATGTGTTAGGATAAGGTCTCACAGAAGGATGGAGGTCTTAGTGATGGAAAGGGATATCGGTATGACTCTTGATGGCTCACCATGAGGTCTTCCCAAAAGCGATAAGTCTTTCCAATGGTCTGGGTGACAACCACTGTGGATGTCGATATGACTTTTGGGCTCACTATGAACTCTTGTCGACGGTTGTAAGCTATGCCGATAACCGTTGAAGGGCATAATCACATCAGGGAGACACGATTAGTGTCTCATCGACATGCGATTCTTTTTGAAAACTTTTGACCAATCGGAGGAAGCTGTAGGCGAGCTATGGTAGTTTGACCGGTGAGAGGGAGATCAACAGAATGAAAGCAAGGTGGATTTGCTCTGAGCTCAGAAGCATTCAAGGCAGCTCGGCAAGGAGATTCAAAGAGGGACATGAGGACCAAAAGTTAATGCTGCAAAAGATCTTAAGGCTTCCCCTAACGGTGATCTCCCACCATGATGGACACAAGGATGGATGCAATAGGACGCAACATTAATTTCATAAAAAAGATCTAAGGGGCAGATCTTTCCAAAGGCTAATATTTTGGTAAGCGCAGAGGGGCCGACACACTTTTGTATATAAGGCATTTTTTCCTCTTTGTAAAGGAGTTCTTTTGATTCTTTTCTGATGTTCATGACTTTTGCAGTCCTTTCTCATATTAGCAAAATTTTGTAACTCAATTTTGGAGAGTTCTTCTCATGCTTTTTCTGAAGTTTTGTTACTTTTGTAGTCCTTTCTCATATTAGCAAACTTTTGTAACTCAATTTTGGAGATGAAATTCAGTAAAGACCTTGATTACTATTGATTTGAAGCTCTGGCCTACTTTCTTTTTGCATTTTTGTGTTCAGTCAGCTGACTGATCAAGCTTTTAGTAAGGTAATGTTTATTTCCTTCAAGCTTTGTCTTAGATTTTAGAACCTTTATGTAGAAAGTATGTTTTTTGCAGGTTACAAATTGTGTCAAAAGATGTAAAAAAGAATTTTAGATGTGAAATTAACTTTCCTTCTAGGAATCTTAGCACCAAGACCTGTTTGTGAAACACTTTTGCAAAAATATATACAGAAGTGAGTTGTAAAAATTTATCTTCAGTCATTGCAAGCAAGTGTATGAAGTCTGTTTTCAAATCCAAGTAATGTTTAGCTGCATCACCATAGGATTTAGTTTTAATTTTAAAGCATTCTCCTTCTCCCTTTTCCTTACAAAATCAGTAGTTTTAGGTGATACCATAGGAAGTCGGCCTTCTCCGAAGGTTGACCTCTGTTTACAAGAAACCCACATCTTTAGAGGTCTTCCCATGTTACACTGAGGTGTTGAACATTAGGGTCAACAAGGTGCAATTTTAGGTGATAACAATCATAAGATACATTCCTCGTCAAACTTGTCTTTTCCACATCTTGACAATTGATTCCTCAATGTTTTGAACTTAACCAAATAGTCTTTAATAGAAGAGGAAATTTCAACTAAAACGTGAATACAAATTTTAGCTCTAATTGTAGTGCTTTGGCATCACTAACTGACACAAGAAAATATTTCAATTTATCCCATACCTCTTTAGGATTTTCACACACCTTGATGTAAAAGAAAAGTGAGTTGGAAACATGTAGGGAAATCAACCCCATTGCTTCCTCATATTTGATTCTATGATGAAACTTCTCATATTCTCTAGTCAAATGAGGTTGTTATTAATTCAATGTTGACCACAATCCCTTTGACCAAAGGATTTTTTGCATACTCACTTTCCATGTGCGATAATTGTGAGGTGTGAGGATCTCAAAACCTTTGTTAGGCATCAGAACAATAAACTGAGTACAAGGCATAAAAGTATAATGGAAATAGATGTGAAACCTTTGATATATTAATGTATAACTAAAAAGAGTCCTCCCAATGCCAAAAATCCTTCTTCAAACTTTAGGATGTCCAAGTAATGAAGGAAGTGCAAAAAATCACAAAAATCCAATATAAAGTACCTTGATCTTAAACTGGTAGAAAGGAATAGACTAATAAAAAAGGCACTGAAATACCTTCTGAATGCCACTAGAATCATTGATTTTTGACAAACTAGTTAGATGATATGAGCCTTTGAGTCTAAAGTGGAGAGTTGACTTTAGTTGACTAGAATTTTTACTAGCAAAAAAGTTCTGGAAAAAGGAGTGCACCACTAGATAATGATCTGAAATACCTTTCCAATGATATATCATTTTCTAATTTTTGATATCGTGGTGAAAAGATATGTTCCTCAAAGGATGTATGCCCTATAAGGGCCTAACAGACTAACTAGGAGCAAAATTTAAGCACCTCGGGCAAAAAAAATTGACCCTCAATCATTGATATGACCTGGGGCATTTGGAAGAGTAAAAAAAAATCATGCTACCAATTGACTGGCGGTGGACTGACAAGTTAGTGGTAGAGTGAAGGCTTTTGGGTGGAAACACCTTGAGAGAGCGAAGCCTGTGGTCGGTGATAGGACTAGGAGTGGGCAGGGTCACAGATGGTGAGAGAATGAAAGACATGATGGATTTGACATAGAGCAACCAATAGCAATAGAATAATTAGTGGTGTGGTTGTCGAATGGTGTGGAGGGCTCAGCCAAGTGGGTAGACTAAATGTAGTCTCCCCTATAGAACTAAATGCAACCAACAATGTATATTCTATATACTAACAAATAGCCAACCAAAATCTTTGTTTTTATTTTTAATATTGCTGTGGAAATCAAAAAAAAATAAAAAAATCTCTAATATATATATGTCAAACACAAAATATATATCTACAGAATATAAAAACCCACAAAATATTTATGTTCACCCAAAAAAATGATTTGACCACTTAATATATGATTTATCCATAGAAATAGAAAATGAAGCCCTATAAATATTATATTCGCCAAATGGAATCTTTTTCCAAACTATATGATAAAGCCAAAAAAATTCAAATAAGCCTGCAAATTAAAAAAAAATCCACAAAGTGATACCAAAGAGGGATGATTTTTTTGCAAACCATATGATCCATACGGTACGAATGACAAACCCTACCTAAAAAAACCTTTGATGGCTCTCAAGAAATCTCTCAATTTTTTTTGATTTGGTAGGCGATTTTAGGGTTTTGAGGCCTCCTAAGCACAATGGTGAGGTAAGAGAGGACTCAATATTCTTCAAAAATTAGTTGGTCCCTAGGTGGAGCCAACTAGCTTTCAACGAAAACCTTCAAGCCTACAATGCAAATCTCTTTAGCCTAACTTTCTAATCTTGAGATGAGTCTTCAATGGCCTTGCTCTAATACCATGTATAAATTATGGATGCTCAATAACCCTATGACACTGTAGACTCGAAAGGAACTTAACCAAGAATAATATCACCCACAAAAGAAAGTGTTACAACTTAGGCATGAAAATTGAGATTCTATATGAGATGTAAAATAATGTAAAAATTCCTTGTATAAATAGGAAAGAGTCAAATGTAGTATGCATTATGATGTTGACATGTGTCTTGATCTAACATGTGAAAACTAAATAACTACCTAGGAAATGATAAAATGATAACTTCTATATGATATTTCTAGAAGAATCTTATTTCCTATGCAAACATGTGAAAGGGGATGACCCCATTATAACTAATTTCCTAGTGAATGCAACTTAGGAATTCATTAAATAATATGCCTACGTAAACTTATACAAGTGTAATTAAATATTAATTACACTAATACACTCTAGTCACTCAAGCTATCAAATGTAAATGATCAAAATGAATAAGAAAATAATGAATAAAATCAGCTGAAAAACCATTCAATTCATCCCCCATTAATGCTTTTGTATATGCTACAAAGTGCATTTAATTCATGACTTGACATTTATGCAACATAGAGAAATTCAAACTTGTCCAGAATTCATAAATGGGAGAGGAGTTGGGAAATCCAAGATCTCAAGGATTCAATGATGACAAGCACTTCAGACCTTTCTAAGACACATGGATTAAGTGATGAAACATGCATTGGGAAATCTAGTCGAGCTTGGACTCCATGGAAAAAAGTTTCTTGAGGATTCCAAGGTCTCATGGATATTGCAAACCTGAGCCAGACTTAGTCATTTGAGGGACTTAATGGTATTTCAAAGGTTCAAACTTTGAATTCATTGTTGCAAACACACACCTAAGCTCGAGAGGAGATATCAACAAAATTCAGAGGACGCTCAATAAGTTGCAATGAAGATATAAATGATGATTTCCATTTTGATAGTGAGGATTATGACCCTGTTGATTTTTGTAATAGTATGGACAAGGAAGAATATATGTGTGCAATAGATTCATTGGATGAATTAGTTCCAATATTTGATTGTGTAGAGAATGCATATGTTGGTGATGTAAGTGGTGAACAAGAAATTTATTTCTTGTTTGATCTTTTAACTTCTTTTATCCCTTTTTCTATTTTTGAACCTATCATTGAATGTTTGCATGAGAATAGCATAGATGTAGTTGTACATGAAAGTGAAACTGTAAAGACAAATGTTTGTATAGCTTATGAAATTTTTTATGATGATTTTTCACTTGAAGAATGTGATTGTGTCAATCACATGGATGCATATGAGAACCTTTTTTTTGGGTTTGCAACTTATAGTCTTACTCATGAGCAACGCAATTCAAGTGAGTCATGGGAGGGAAATGTTGTCGAACTAAGCATGACATATATGTTTCACATGTTTTATTTTTATGGCACATATGTTTCAATAGATTTCCAAGAGATTGAAATATAGAGACAATATGAAGAGTATGGCTCTTCACACAAAATGTCTCATGATCTGAGTTGAGGTGTTGATGAGGTTTTCATCAACATAAATGACCCCAAGCATAAATCTTGCATTGATGATGAGTAGCAACAAGTTTTCCAACTTGGTTATTTTCTAGTTTCTCATGTTTCTCATATGCCTAAGCTTCAAAGTTTGCATTATGGCTTGTTTAAGGATGGAGTTTCCCTCTCCAAGTCAACATGATGAAGAGGCATACCTTTCTTTTCCATGTGAATTAGAGGCATTTTCTTTGTGTATTGGTTCAAGTGAGAAGGTAAACAAATATGTAGGTACTATGGTTTCATATGGTGTTGATCAAAGTTTTCAAGTTTTCCCACAACCTACAAAAAAATTGAAAATTTGGTGCATGACAATGTGGTGGCCTATGTTATGTGGTTTCCATGCAACAACAGGATCAAATATGGAGTAAGTTTGGACTTGTTTAGTGGTAATAACATATTTATGCTTGCAAGAAGAGAGCTAAAATCATTGCAGTGGTGTGGTAGAAAAAAATGTGGGTTGAGGGAAACTATTTCCTTCAACAAGATGGTGTTTTATAGAGGAAACCAATGGTTCTTCATTTAATTTGGTGGTCTGGGGCCATCAAATGAGGTTTAAGTCTTGAGTATTTTGGCACTTGCTCTACATTCTAGAGATCTAGAATCTTGCCATCCTCGCAAGGGGCATGCATTCTTGAAGATGAGCCACTGATGGAACCTTCAAATTTTGCAAATTTTAAGTGCTTAGGCAGTTTCAATATGTCAATCATGGTTAGGTCTACTTCCTACCAAATCTACCTTACAGCCCATCTTTGACAATTAAAATTTTTCAGCTCAAAGGTCATCATGCAAATACATACATGGTAGAAAGATTTTTGGGACATATGGTATTATGCCCATTCAGTTTTTTGCTTCTAATATGAGTTTTGTGATATAGATTTTGGGACCCTAGAATGCTTGCTCTCTTCCTAGGATTTTTCACCTAGAAAGAGAGAGATTTAGGTCCCAAAATGCTTATGTAACACTCAAATTAGGATGTATGCTATATGATATGATGCAAATGAACTTACCTAAATGCAATTGGCTGATTGAATTGAGCTAAAATGAATGCAAAAGTGAAATTTAGGCTATGTTTTAAAACACATTGTGATATGCAAATAACTATGAAAATGAAGAAATTATGCAGAACAAAAGATACAGGGGTAAATATGAGTGAACTTGGATGAAATATGATTTTTCTAGAATGTTTGGAATGCTGATGGATTTTACTGGTTTTTCACAATGGGACTCATTCGCCCAAGGTGGCGAATCAATCCTCCTACTAGTGAAAAAGTGTCAGGAATTGATTTCTAACAATCAGGATCCGAGATCTGACAAAATACTGATTTTCAGACCTCAGGTGGGACTCATTCGCCAAGGGTGGTGAATCATTCCACTCCTAGATTTCTAGAAAATTAGACAACTCTGCAACACCAAATTTGGAAATGTTTGCATGTCGGGTTGTCGGAGTCAATTTTGCAAGAAACAAATAGAAAACACTCAAAATGCTTGAAATAATGATATGTTGACTTGAAGAGCCTAGTTAACTTGATTTCCACTTTTCAACACCTTTAAACCTATCAAATCTGCAAAACAAAGGCTGCAAATACACATGCAAAGGGGAAAAATGTTGGAGGGTTAGCAAATAAGGGTTTGCCTTGGTCAAACCCCACTTTGGTAATCAAACCCAATAGAAATAAATGAAATGCAAAGGAAATCTAAACTAACAACATGCAAATGCTATTAACTCACCAAATCCTTGATCTTGTAAGTTTGAAGTAATGTCTATGGCTGCTCCAAAGTGCTTCAATAGTTGCTCCAATTAATGATGTAGAATGCTTGAATGCTTGAATGTATATGTGGATATGTAAATTTGATGAATTGGTCCATTGGGGGTTAGAATGAGATGAAAAACACTTATTTATACAATTTTTGTGCCTTATTATCCATTCATACCTCATTACAGGTTGACATCAAGTAATTTTTAATAAAATCCTGAAAGGAAATTTGAAATGTTTTGAATTTGGGACCAAGGGGGACTCATTTTTCACCCATGGAGAATGGGTTCCACCTAGGACCTAAATCCATGTGTTGGAAATAATGGTGTGTTTAATATTGTTTGTTGGGATAATATGCAAAAATATACTCAATTAAGCATATGAGGGTATAAAGAGAAAATAAAGCAAGAGAAAGGTGTAAATAAGGAGATTGTACCTAGAAAAGTGTGAAATATTGTTACAAGACTTTACAACACTTCATAATAGGGCTTTTTGATGTGTAAAAAGGTGATTTTTAGGTAAATTGTATTAGATAGAGTCTAGAAGAGTGTGGAAATGTCTTACAAAACTTCACAACACCTTCACAAGACATCGTTCTTTGAGTTTTAGTACCTAAATAAGCATGTTCAAGCCATGATATAGCATAAAATAAAAGGAACATAGTCTCAACACCATAAAACATGACCTAAAAGGCCATGAAAATGACAAGGGACCATTTTTCTATGGCACATTTAGCCCCCACTTTAGTGAGAGGACAAACTTACTTCCTCATGCTAAAGTAGCCATGAAAATCGAGGGGAGGGTTCAAATGCACTTACACTAGCAAGATGGAATACAACGATCAAGAGGGATGATCAAGCCCCTAGGAAAAATATCCAATGGAAAACTAAGCATAAGAACAAAGGAACACACAAGTTTTTAAATGAATTGAATGAAGCTTTGACCATCAATAAAACTAGTTGTGAAAAGAGATCTAGACTAATTTTTTGAAAAAGAGAATGTGTACTCACTCTAGGGCCACAAAACTTTAGACTATCCACAAGGTGAGAAGGCGCAACTGTATACTCACTCTGGGGCCATAGAACTAGTTGTTCATGGGGTGAGAAAGCCCAAAAATAATTAAGATACATAATCTAGTTGGTATTCACTCACAAAACACAAAAGTGGCTATGGGGAAAAGTCATGCCGTGAGTTGGGCTTCCCACTCAACCATGCCAAAGCTATACAACTTGATAAATTTAACAAGGCGTGACAAAGACAAAGAAAATTTAAATGTTAGTTTAAGTTTCATGAGACAATAAAAATAGGATGGCACCATAGGCATGCAAGTTGTTTTATGCAAGGTGGCCAAACAAATAAGAGGGCTCCACAGGCATGCAAGTTATGTTATGCAAGGTGGCTGAATGAGGATGCAATAATGTGAAAGATTGTTCAAAGGAGTCTTGTTCATTTTATGTACCACTTAGGGAAAATTGTGTCTAATGTCTCCAAGAGAGGACCAATCAAATAATAGTATTTTCAACTTAGGGATGCAATGTGTTGCATCAAACCACAAAGAGGAATGTAATATGCTAAGATAAATCACACTTATGTAGGAAATCACATGCAATGTCATCCACAAAGTGACAAATGTGTCACATAAATGACAAGGATACACTAAGAAGAATGAATGCAAAATGAAATAATGGTATTGTATGCCCCCACTTTAAAGGAATTGCTACACATCGCTCTGGAGCAATTAATTGAAAGTAGAAAAAAAAAAATGCAAAAGAAAACAAGACATGAGAGACAACCTAGAAAAATATATGCCAAGTCATATGTTTCAAAGGTGGGCTACGTCATCTCAAGGAGAAGTGAAAGAAAAAAAAGGAAGGGAGTTTCCTCCAGAAAATAAAGAACACCAAACACATAGGATCTATGGATATGGGGTCAAGCTCGTTGTTGCAATGTTTTTATGAAAGAGTGCATAACTATCATCATTCCCCAAATACACATAGAACTAGAAGCATGACACAAAAGATTGAAACAAAAGAAAACAAAGTCCATTTTAATCAACATGGAAGAGACATTAGGTCTCAATGCTTTGCATCATCCCAAAAGGAAAACACAAGTGAAAAGAAAAGGAAAATGAAAATATTTTGGGTCAACATGAAGGAGAAATTTTGGTCTCAATTCCTCGTCATCCCAAAAGGAAAGCACAAGAAAATACAAAAGAAAAAGGACCATTTGATTCAACATGGAAGAGACATAGGTGTCTCTTTGCATCATCCCCAAAGGAAAACACAAAAAAAGGAAATAGACAAGAACCATTTGGTCAACATGGAAGAGACATAGGACATCTCTATGCTTTGCATCATCCCCAAAGGAAAACACAAAAAAAGGAAAGGAAAAAAAAAAAGGACCGTTTGGGTCAACATTGAAGAGACATAGGTCGTATCTATGCTTTGCATCATCCCCAAAAGGAAAACAAAAAACAAAGCATGACAAAATAGAAGAACAAAGGTACAAATAGAAGAAGTGTACAAAGAGAGGAAAACATCAAATGCACGATATAGGGGAACATGATACTCACATGAAAAGAAAAAAAGAAAGAAAAGATGAGAGACTATCTAGGAAAATGCAAGTCATCCATCAAGTCATCTACCTTCCAATCATGTTCAATGTAATTCAAAGGTGGTTGACTATCCAAAGGAGGTATCGCAAGTGTGGAACTAGGAGTTGTACCAGGTTCTTCACTTGGTGGAAAGGATGTATCATTTAAGCTCATTGTAGATGAAAATAAAGAGTTCAAACCATTGTGTACTTCATATTTTTTAGCGATCGTCGCATCTTCATTGTCATCATGAAGATTAATAACGACGGGAGGACGAAGGGTAATTTCTAAGGATGGATGTATCAAGAGTGTTGGCTATTGAATGGGTTCATTTTGTGGCAATTGTTGGGTTGAAATATCATGTGGTAGGTCATGAGAGGGAAGGTGATCATCGATTTCTTTTATCAAGAGTGGAGGTTGATTTTTTGTGTTGTCTTCCATATGAGATTGACAGGAAAGGAGACGACGGCGACATCGACGTTCCTGAGCACTATTGTTTGGTTTAATTCTATATTGGAGCTGTTGAGGTGTAAGAGGAGATTGAGTCATCGTAGGTTCTTCTACTTCCAAAGGGGGAAGAGCAGGAGAAATTGAAGAGGATGGATCAACCACTTTCTCTTTTTCCTTATATACTTGTTTGATACGAGAAGGTAAGACAAGAGTTATTTCATTTTCTCTTGGTCATTTAAACAATGGTCAGGAAGTGTCAGGAGGAGATTGTTCAAAAGGTTTGATGGTTTGTTCAATATTAGATTTAGGTGTAATCATGGTTTCATTGAGGATAGGATTAGTGGAGGTGGACAAAGATGTGTTACAAAGAGATAATTCAACGATCATTTTGGCTTTAAACTTTTGAGAAGCAATGTAAAATTAGTCCTTACGAAGGGTGATAGGTTCCATGGGTTTAGGCCAAAAGGTTTCCAATGAAAAGTTACCTTTCGAAGATAAAGGATTAAATCCACTATGGTGTACAGTGAATACTTCATTGCCATGTGGAAACTTCAAGCACTTATCAACAACTGACGGGACCACTTTCATTGAGCAAAGCCAAGGAAGGCCTAGCCACAAACAAAAATGGTTAGATTGCGGAATAATGGTAAATGTTACCTCCAAAGTCTTAGGTCCTATTTGTAAAGGTAGCACGATCGATCCAATTGTAGGGCATGCAAAACCATGATGTGTTTTAATCCAAGCAATTGGTGTATTATAGTCATCTTGATATAGATCATCTAATACTAGAAATTCTTCTGTGATCATGTTCTCACCACAAGATGGATTTATTAATATCCCATTAGTAGGTTTAATATAGATTCTGCCAGCTATGTAGAGAGGACCATCAGGAAGCTTTTGTAGTATATCTTTAGCAGAAAAAGTAATATCAAGTGATTTAGTGGTTTGGCCCTTGCGAGGGATAACATCTATCATACTTACAAGTTTATCCATAGGACTAGCTTGGAAAACAATAGGAGATGTATCAAGTTGTTCGTTGTGTATGTATCAACAATCATTACATCAGGCTTTGAAGGTTCACTATCCTTGATGAACGAGGTAGTGTGTTTAGGCATAGGGTTGGTGAAGATTTTCAAATTTTGGTTAGGGGGTGCGACGGACTTATTACCTTGATCATTAACACCTATAATGATCATTTCACCCGAATAAATGAGGTCTTCAACTAAATTTTTAAGATGCTTGCAATGTTTGGTGTCATGGCCATTTTGACGATGAAAATAGCAATAAGCGTTAGGTTTGAAGGTAGGTGGTAAGGGTTGATTAGGATCAAGTGGTCGAATGGGTGGTAAGGTGAGCATTCATTTTTGAATTAACTGGTTCATTGTATTGTGGAGGGTGTCAAGTAAAGGAGTGAAGTGTCTATTCATATCTCCATAATGATAAGGCACTACTATCTTAGTAGTGGCCATTAAATTTTAAACTTGTGGAGTTGATTGTGGTTGGGGTGAAGGAAGTGGATTAAACTGTAAAAAGCCTCATTTATAGGTTTCCAAAAATTATGTGTGTTTTTGTGGTTTTGATTGTTATGTTTAGGTTTTCCCATTCAACTAGAAGTGGATTTGGATTCATGACTTGAAACCGAATTTTGATAATCGCATAAGGTTGTGCATAAATGCATGAACAAAGGGAATTTCATCATAGTAAGTTTATCTTGAAGGTTGGTGTGAAAATTCTCAATAAACATCTTCTGGAGATGTGCATTTGGAATTTTGACATCAACTTGAGCATATAAGGATTGGTAACGGGAGATGAAATCTGTCACTTTTTCATCTCTATTTTTTCTACATCTCATAAGGTCAGCCATTGTCTTTTTAGGTGTCATGTGCACTTGAAAGTGATTAATGAAAGCTTCCACCAATTCATTAAATAAATGGATGGAATGATTGGGTAAGTTTGAAAACCAGTCTAAAGAAATATCTTTCAAGGTCCTTGGAAAAAATTTTGCTAAAATTTTATCGTCAAAGACAAAATCACAACACAAGGCAGTAAAAGCATTGACATGGTTGATAGGGTCTCCTTTTCCTCTGTATTTCTCAAACCTCAGCATTTCTATCCCTTGTGGCATTGGGGTACGTAACATTTATAACAATAAGGGGCTACTATGGACAATATATGTGGGTGGAGTGGTTTGACCTTGAATAATGGTGGCAATTTGGTGTTGCATAGATGAAACAGGGTTAAGGAGTTGTGTCATAAAAGGATCATGATAACTGGGTTGAGGTGGAAGGGAAAATGGTAATGGGGTGTAACTAATGTTAGGGGAGGTGAAAGGAATGCTAAGGGGAAAAAAGTGGTGGAAGGAAGTTGTGATGCCACAAAAGAAGTAGGAATGCTAGTGGAAATTGGGAAATAAGTAGCCACATAGTTAGGTTGATGCATAGTTGTGTGGACTTGCAGATTGGTGTAAGTTGGTATGGAAGCTATAGTTGAAAGATGAGGAACTTGAGATGCTCCTTGGGTAGTTGAAGAGGCATTTTTATTGTAGATCTCAACAATTTGTTTCAGCACATGCAATCCATTATCACTTTCAATTAAGTGATGAAGATTCTCAATAGCAGGAATAGTAGTGGTGGAAATGTTTTCAAGTGACAAATCTTGTTGTAAATGTGCAAAATCCTCATGAATATGAATGACCTTTTTCTTGCGGGAGGGATTTCTTTTGGTTGTCAACATGCATAGGGTGGAAAGGTGAAGGTATGTAAGTGGTAATGTTAGGGCCTAATGCACCATTGTCCATACCAGAAGTAGGAGCTCATGAGATCCCAAGGTCCACAAGGAAAGTACTATCATGGGATGCCATGAGTCTAGAACTTCGTCTCACTAATGTATTATCAACGGGGCACCAAACACTCATGCAAGTGCCACAAAGGAAGGGTGGATGAGAATGCAAGATAATATAAGAATGTGAATAATAGAAGATCTCCTAACTATCACAGGGATACAAATACAGAAAATAGAAATGCAGAAAAATGCCAGAAAAAGCATAGAGCTACTGTTTAAAAAGTGCAAAGGGACTAATTTTCCCTAGATGGCGAATGAGTCCCAGGATGCAATATTTTTGTGTTTTTCATAATTTTAAGGATGATTTAAATGTTGTATAGAATGCAATGACAGATGCAAAATGCAATTTTTTACTTTTTTCAATGAAATTGAATGCAAAAATGAAAACTAAATGAGTATTTCACTAATGCAAAATGAAAGGTCCTAGAATACAATAACAAATCAATGTCCTAATTAAATGCTAATGGAAATGGAAACTAGGATGCAAAATGTGAATGCAATCAGAAGTTTTAAAATGTTCAAAAGTTGGGTTCACTAAAATGTTACATAGATTTTGGTACCCTAGAATGCTTGCTCTCTTCCTAAGATTTTTCACCTAGAAAGAGAGAGATTTAGGTCCCAAAATGCTTATGTAACACTCAAATCAAGATGTATGCTATATGATATGATGTAAATGAAGTTAACTAAATGCAATTGACTAATTGAATTGAGCTACAATGAATGCAAAAGTGCAATTTAGGCTATGTTTTAAAACACATTGTGATATGCAAATAACTATGAAAATGAAGAAATTATGCAAAATAGAAGGTACAGGGGTAAATCAGAGTGCACCTAGATGAAATATGAGTAGTCTAGAATGTCTGAAATGCCAATGAGTTTTATTGGTTTTTCACAGTGGGACTCATTCGCCGAAGGTGGCAAAGCAGTCCTCCTACTGGTGAAAAAGTGTCAGGAACTAATTTCTGACAACTGGGATCCGAGATCTGACAAAATACTGATTTTCAAACCTCAGGTGCAACTCATTTTCCAAGGGTGGTGAATCAGTACGCTCCTAGATTTCTAGAAAATTAGACAACAACTCTGCAACACCATATTTGGGAATGTTTGAATGTCAGGTTGTCAGAGTTAGTTCTATAGGAAATAGACAAAAAAACTCAAAATCCTTGAAATATTGATATGTTGACTTGAAGAGCCTAGTTGACTTGATTTCCACTTTTCAACACCTTTAAACCTATCAAATTTGCAAAACAAAGGCTTCAAATACACATGGAAAGGGGGAAAATGTTGGAGGGTTAGAAAATAGGGGTTTTCCTTTGTCAAACCCCACTTTGGTAATCAAACCCAATGGAAATAAGTGAAATTCAAAGGAAACGTAAACTAAAAACATGTAAATGCTATTAACTCACCAAATCCTTGATCTTGTAAGTCTAAAGTAATGTCAATGGCTGCTCCAAAGTGCTTCAATAGTTGCTCCAATTGATGATATAGAATGCTTGAATGCTTGAATGTATATGTGGATAAGTGAATTTGATGAATTGGTCCATTAGGGGTTAGAATGAGATGAAAAACACTTATTTATACAATTCTTGTGCCTTACTATCCATTCATACCATATCATAGGCCGACATCAAGTAATTTTTAATAAAATCCTGAAAGGAAATTTGAAATGTTTTGAATTTGGGGCCAAGGGGGACTCATTCACCACCCATGGCGAATGGGTCCCACCTAGGACCTAAAACCATTTGTCAGAATTAATGTTATGTTTAATGTTGTTTGTCGAGATAATATGCAAAAATATACTTAATTAAGCATATGAGGGCATAAAAAGACAAAATAAAGCATGAGAAAGGTGTAAATAAGAAGATTTTACCTAGAAAAGCATGAAAGCTTGTTACAATACTTTACAACACTTCATAATAGGGCTTGTTGATGTGTAAAAAGGTGATTTTTAGGTAAATTATATTAAGTAGAGTCTAGAAGAATGTGTAAATGTCTTACAACACTTCACAACACCTTCACAAGATGTCGTTCTTTGAGTTTTAGTACCTAAATAAGCATGTTCAAGCCATGATATGGCATAAAATCAAAGCAACATAGTCTCAACACCATGAAACAAGACCTAAAAGGCCATGAAAATGACAACGAACCATTTTTCTACTGCACAAGTTCGGATACAACATTTAATTTCTTTCTAACTATGACCAGGCTAGATTTGGCATTCCAAAAGGTAAAGGTGCAAGGTCAAAGATGCATTATTTTAAAGTCTTTCAAGTGCAACAAACACCTCCGATGGGATGGATTACAAAGGAAGTACAAAATTTTGGCTTGTTGGGTGAGATATGATGGAAAACCCATGTTTTATTTAATTGATGAGGCCCACTTGCAAAAAATCATGGCTCCAGGATATCCTATTTGTGCATGATGAGTTTTCACTATTTTGTTGACTAGAGAAATTGAAAATTCTAAAGTATGCTATGTTTTAAAATTGGTAATTATTTAAATGTTTCTTAATATTTAAATAAATTTTCAATTTTAAAAAAATGATTTAATCAATGGATTGAAATACTTAACAAACTTTATAAAGTATATTTTTCTTTATAAACTCTTTTTCCACCATTCCATGGAAGGAAAGGTAGCCTCCAAAAAGAGAAGTGTGGAATTTCAAGTAGCATGTGAAGAGCTAGGTTGCAGTTTTTTAATGGTTGGCATGGAGTTTGATTATTTAGCAAATGAATGAGGTGGTGGCATAGGACTTGGAGCTACATTTTGAAACCATTTTCTAACATAAAAATGTTGTTTACACTTCTCGAAAACTATCTACACCATTCCTCATATAACCTGACACTATTTTTGAGGAATATTTGAGTGTTTTCAAGTTCCAAACAAACTTAAATAATTCCTAGCAATCTTTTTTCATGACTTGCAGCAATTTTTGGCCATGTAAGGAGCATTGCAATGAGCATTCTACTATTCCAAAGAAGGGAAGGAAGCCGCTAAAAAGAGACCTATGGAATGGTGGAAATTAGGTTTCTTTGTTGGAAATGAAGTTCACTCACATAAAAGGGATTTTGGGAACATTTTAGATCCATTTGAAAGCACAAAACAAAGGTTTTGATGTCCAAAAACTTTCCTAGATCATTTCCAACGACATTGTATATATTTTATAGGGTGGTTTAATATGGTTTTTATTGGCCACCATTGCCCAAAATGACCCAAGAAGCAATTATAAATCCTTGACATCACTTCTTATGGTGTATTGAGAATTTTTAATGGCTAGAAGTAATAAAATGGGATTTCACATTTTCCCAATACAATGACAACAAATAAAAGTTTCTTCTCTTTGTTGCATCATGTCTAGAGAGGTTTTAAAGTGCCACAGATTGGTTAGTATTGTGAATGGTTTTTTCATTGCCATATGCCCAAATGGATTAAAATGAAGTTAAATCACTGGAGAAGGTAAAATGAAAAAATGATAAAATTTAACATGATAATTGCAAGAAAAATGCACTAGAAAGAGGGTTACTGGAAAATGTTTGTAAAAATATTAAATTAAACTCAGAAAATATTTTCAAATCAAAATACCCAACTAATTGCAAAGGGATTTGAGGTGCTTTCAAGAATCTAGTGGGTATGGTAAAGGAATTTTAACTACTATTGAAATGTGTGTTTACCCAGCAGTGAAAATTTTCATTGGTAAAGTAAAAATGCAATAGTAAATGTGTTTTTATATGTAGGTAAAATTTGTGCATGGTGAAACAATGGAAATAGTGTTCCACCTTTTGTGAGGTGGAACACAAACTAGGTGTTCAGAGATCTATACCTATTTCCCTCAAGTTTCATTCAAGGTGGCCCTAGAGATCTCAATCCAAGGTAGAAAGGAAAGAGATCTTGCAATAGGATATCCTAGGGTATGTTTAGAGATTAATGAGGGGTTCACAACCAAGCTAGGGCTTGGAAAAATGTATGAAATGAAAGATCCAATGAAAAAACCTAGTGATGCATGAAACTTGAATAAATAACCTATAAATGCAAATAAATCATAACAACAAATTGGAAAAGCACAGAGGAGCACCTGGAAACCTAAGAGAGCTTGAATGGAGACATGAAACATGTTGAATAACCTAAAATTTAGGCCTACTAAGACTCATATGCCTGTCTGGGTGTATCATTCCCAGATCTAAATTTCTTTGCAAGAACTGGTTTATGGAAAAAGGGTATCCAAAACTTCCAAAATCTTTAAAAATGACCTAAATTGGGTCTCATATGCGGGTATGTGCAGGATCATCATGGAAAAAATAGTCCTTTAAGTGGAAAAATATTCAGAAAAATCAGAGTTAGTCAACTTGATGCTTAAAATTGAATAAGTTATCAATTGTTTCAAAAATATGTAAGAATAGAATTTGTAGAAAATTGAATGTAGTTTCTAAAATACTAGGTTTCTTTAAAAAAAATGAAATCTATTCAAGGTGAAAATTTGAAATTTCAATGCACTAGTACTTAAATTTCAGGGAAAAAATAAGTAGGTGTCTGTCTGACCACCCTAACCACAATAAAATGATAACATTTTTTTATAAGATTTTAGATATAATTAAAGGACTCATGTCCTGATGTGATGCATATTTTTTTGTAATTTTTTTTGAAGTAAATAAATTTTAATTGTGATTTTTTTATTACAACTTTTAAAAAATAAAAAAACTTGTATGTCTAACCACCTTGGTCAAAACTTCATTAAATTCATTTCTTTTTTTTTTAATCCTATAGTATGCAAAACATAGAATGTGATGCATGTTTCAGATTCCAAAAATGTGATACCATTTGAAATCTAAAGATGTTTTTCAATCATCCTATCAATCAATACTTTAGTTGTTATTCAAATAGAAAATAAATAATAATAATTTATTAAATTCAAAGAAAAACGTAATTTAAATATTGGTGGAAATCTGAGAATATCCTTTAAAAACCCTTTTTGTTTCATCAATTTTGGGTATAAAAAAAGTCGTCAGCCACATACCCTACAAAAACCCATCATGATCCTACACATACCCATGCCAGGAATAGTGTATGAGTCTAGTTAAGGTTTTATATAACTTTAAGGTCTAAATATGGTCTTCAATGTCTACTCTTTTTTTTCCCCTTTGTTTCTAGACCTGAAACCCTCATTTTCAGGGCTATAGGTGACTTTTTGTGAAGATAGTAACCTTGCCAATGAGGGGACAACTCCAAAAAAATTCTCCAAGATTTTGACCTAATCTTTAATGGTTCTTCAAGCTCCAAGACACCTAGATCTGCAATCACACAAAGAAAGAGAGACAAAGAGCCGATTGTTAAGGAATAGGGGTTTTCCTTGGTCAAACCCCTTTTAAGTAATTAAACTAAATGATGAGATAATTAAATGAAAGCATGAATCATGAAGCAGAGAACATGACTCATGGAAAATGATACCTTGAATGATTCCTTGTAAATTATGCCTTGTAAATATGTAACTCAACATGAAATGGCCATTAAGGATGTAGATCTTGATCTTAACAATAGGCATAGAATAATGCTTGATCTTGGATCTTCAATGCCACAGCACAACACTAGCTCATAACATGCTTGATGCTTGATAATCTTGGCATGATAATGGATCTTGAATTGTTGCAACAATTGATGAAGAATCTACCCTTGAATTCCTTAGAAATGATCTTGAATGCTTGACTTGATAACTTGTAGGCCTTACAAAATAGTTGTTTGAAAGATCATTTATATATTCAATCAATCTAATATCCCGTGTATTAGATCCTAGAGGTTGAAAACCATGAAATGTGAACTTAAACCCCAATTTTTCCTACTCAAAACCATAAAAATAGGCCAAATGGGAATCATATGCCACCAATGGTGTATGGGTCCCACTTTGATGGGACTCATATTACCAAGGTGGCATATGGATCCCACAGGGCCTATTTGAAGAGAGAGAGAATGTCAAGGAGTGAAGAAATTAAATTTATATAAGGTTTATGTGCGGATTTTATTTAAAATATGCCTTGGGATACATAATATGGGGCCATAGAAGCCTATTAAGGATGATATAAAGGTCATAAATGCAAGTGGGGCCAAAATTCAATGTGAAGGTGTAAATAAATACACTTTACAATATTAAATTAGGGAAAAATGAGGTCTATTTAGCTTAGAAGGGCCCAAAATCCCATGTGAATGTGTGCAACACATTACAACACTAGATTAGGTCCATTTAGTTTACAAGCCTCCTAAATTTAATGTGGAGGTATAAATAAATACACTTTATGACACTAAATTAAGGAAAAGCTAGGTTTTTTTAGCTTAGAAAGGGCCCAAGACCTTATGTGGATGTGTAAAACTCAACACAACACTAGATCAAGGTGATATCAAGTCTAATTTATCATTAAGTATTCCCAAGTTAAGGAAGAAAAAGGGATACTTTTTCCATTGCCACACATGGGAATACAAATGGTTAAAATGGAAGGAAGACTTTAGTTGCAAAAGAAGAGGGAGAATAATGTGTTAAGGGGAATTTTCCAAATTCCATGTAATTGTAAATCAAAGGGAGCTCAGTGTGACATGTGTCAGGCGGTGATTAAATCTAAGCTTCTTCACTTCCTTAAATGTAATCTTTATCTCATTTATAGTTAAGGTTCTAAGTTTTGGGAGGTTCTTAATTTTTGGATTCTAGCCAAGGAAGGGGCTATGTGAAAAAAATATTGAATGCTAATGGTGAAGGCCTATGTTTATCAATCATTATTTGACAATATCTATGTATCTTGTAATTGTGGCATATATGAATATACTCTATTATGAAATTTTCTCCAATTTTGAATGATAGTATGCTTTAAACTTTTTAGTCAAGTGTTATACCAATTTTCCAAGCACATTTTTTGTTCTAAATTAGTTTATTGTTTTTTTGTTTGTCCAAGGGGTAGAGTAAATGCTTTCCATGAATTAATGGGTATATGTTATCATTTTTTAGGGATTAATAAGTATTTTTCATAATAAACTTGCTCAAGTGTAATTATCATAAGGTGATAATCTAGCAAAAGACCCCAAAAATATGTTTGGATTTGTCATTATAAAATGCATAACATATGACTCTGTTGGCCAAGTTAGGAACTACTCTTACATGGATTTTATTTCCTCATCCTAAAAAAAAAATATAAATTGATACAACCTTCTACATGCTTTAGTTTTATGTTTATTTTGTGTCTCTACTCCATGCCTATAATGAAATGAGAACAAGGGGTGTATCATTATTTGATGTATCAATACAAATCCTTGTTGTATTGTATGAAGTTTATCTACTTTACACTATGTTGCATCATATGTTGAATATTTGAATCTAGTGTCACATAGGACCACCCTACTAAGTTTTGTAGAGCCTGAAGTGTAGGGGAGAAAAGTATAAAATCCATCTCCTGTTCGTTGGCCATTAATCTTGGAATTCTTGAGAATAAGGGTTGACTATTCGTTAGAGGATTTTTAGGGTTTAGCTTGAGAAAACACCAAATGGTTTCAAATTTGGCTTTGTAGTTTTGTATTTTCACTTTCTTAACCTTGTCATCCCTAGGATTCATAAATACTCTCCAACTTTTTCCAAATCTCTTTTGGAGTTTTTAGAATTATCACATTTCCATGTTTTGAATAAAAAATTCCACTCAATATAGAATTTCTTGCTTTTCCATTCTTCTCATATTCCTTGATCTCATCATCACTTGTCAAACCAGTAGTAGGAATAGTATATCCATTTTAAAATGACTGCCAAACTCCAAATCCAAGGGAGACCTAAAAGGACTCCATCATGTCTTTCCATTAAGCATAGTTTCTTCAATAGAACATAGGATCTTTGACACCCTTCTTGTGTGCCATCTAGATCTACCTCAAGTAGTTAAGAATTCTCCAAGGAACCACAACTCTGATACTAATTTTTAGATGAACAAGACATTGAGATGGGGGGCATGTATCAATTGTACATTAAAATATTCAATCCCTCATTAAATTGCAAACTCTTATTGAACTTTAAGCCCTCATTAAGCATTAGAAAAATGTACAAACACATGAAACAATAATGTAAACACATTCAAACACGTAAGAAAACCAAATTTATGTGGAAAACCCTAAGTAGGGTAAAACCACAGTGAGGATCATCTCACATATATATGAATAAAAACAATGGATATAATTAGGCTCACTGCCAAGGGCTCACTACCTAGAAAATGAAGAAAGGATCACTACCAAGAATAAAGAATAATAGAAGAAACTATTACAGAGATATTTACTATCGCATAGAAATATGAAAATCCACCACTATAAATTTATGCCATCCACAACCATTGGCTCATTTCCTTCAACAACTTCAATCACACTAAAAATGTAGACACCTTTTGCTCACTATATTTGGAGTCATAGGCATTGAATCTCACATTGATATCACCACCCTTGATAAAATTTGCATCTCACACTTGCCACATAACATCTCCAGCAACTCACCTTGCATTTATACCATCTATGACCTAAACAATCTTAATTAGGTTGGCCTTAATGGGTATGTGTAGGATCATGATGGGCCAAAAAGTGGTGATATGATGGGTATGCGTAGGGTATGTAGCTGACGACCATTTTTTACCCAAAATTGATGAAACAAAAAGGTTTTTTAAAGGAGATTCTCAGCTTTCCACCAATATAAATTATGCTTTACTTTGAATTTAATAAATAACTATTATTCTGTTTCTATTCGAATTACGACTAAAGTCCTAATTGATAGGCTGATTGAAAAAAATCTATAGCTTTCAAACGGTATCACATTTTTTTAATCTAAAACATGCATCACATTCTATTCTTCGCATACTATAGGATTAAAAAAAAGATTCATGAAGTTTTGACCAAGTTAAGGTGGTTAGACATACAATTTTTTATATTTTTTAAAATTTGTAATAAAAAATTCATAATTAATTATTTACTTGGAAAAAAATCACAAAAAAATATGCATCACATCAAAACATGAGTCCTCTACTTATATATAAAATCTTATAAAAAAATATTATCATTTTATTGTGGCTAGGGTGGTCAGATAGACACCTACTTATTTTTTCCTTGAAATTTAAGTACTACTACATTGATATTTCAAATTTTTACCAAATAGTTTTTTTTTTTTTTAAATAAACCTAGTAATTTAGAAACAACATTCAATTTTCTACAGATTCTATTCTTACATATTTTTGAAATAATATAGATAACTTATTCAAATTTTTATGTCAAGTTGCCTAACTCTAATTTTTTTGAATTTTTTGCCACCTAAGGGCATGTTTTTACCATGATAATCCTACACATACCCTAATGAAACATATGCACCTCAAACATGCATCACTAAGATAGGTTAGCACCAAACACTTTCATGGTGGAAAGAAGTGAAGGAAGACCACACCAAGAGTTAACTAGGAACCAAATCTATATCACCACACTACTCAACACATCCACAATCCATGAGGTACCTCCACAAATAGCATTATCATGCCAAGTCATCCAAACCTAAACTAACACTAGAAGTGACCTCATACACTCTTATCCAAGTTTGAAAACAACATGTGGAACACAAAAAAACACTTCACAGTATCCATACAACATCCCATAATATTCCAGCATCATCAAAATATTCTGCAATACTGCCACAACCACCCGAAACAAAGAATACTTTCATATTGCACACTAGGATGTAGTACCACTAAACTCCAACACAAGAATTGAACTTGTGGAGCAACTCAACACTAGAAAATCCCAAGGAAACTAGATATAGACAATATAATTACATTCCCAAACTAAAAGATAGGAAAAAATAATGTGGAGAAATGCAAAGCAATCTCATTTCTCCTAGACAACCTTCGTCATAGGAAAACACACTATCAAACACGTCTTCTACTGTTGTATGATATAGAACCTAAAACTTTAGAAATAGAACCTCTAAACACCTCTGATCATCATATCTGAATTGCACTAGCATATCTTCAACCATGAAGAAATGCAGAGCATAAAACTAAACACACTTATGTCACACTGCACACTCTTTTATTCAAATTTTCTCAAAAGTACTTGGAAACCAAGTGAACTTACTAAAACTACAACACTTATCCATCAAAACCATACAAAACATCAATTAAAAAACTAATGAAATCACCGCAAAACCTTCTTATCAAACCACAACATATCTAGATACTAGCAGCAACACTTGACAACACCAACAATATCCATACTATTGATATCAATGGCCAATTATTGACATAAGTGACAACACCAATAGAATACTTGCAATAGGATGATCATAAGGGAATACTCGCTTAGGTCATGTTGTCCTTCACCACCTATCATATGTAGTCATTATGCCAACACCATCCTCATCAAATGTTGGGCGTCCATCTCTCCCCTCATCCTCCAAGTCACTATAGGTAACATTTGTGAGTGTGGGATAATGAATGTCTTGTGGCCTAGCACCACTACATGCAAATATTAGATATGTAGTATGTGGACTAGAGGTGTTATCTAGAGCTGGCTGAACTATCCCATTACATGATCATAGTAAAATGGAATGATGATATAGTCATTTTGCCCAACCAACAACCTATCTCACTATTGTGTATGACCTAGCCACTATTGCAGAGTCCTATATGGTCTCCATATGATATCATCATCCTCCAAATGATCAAATATGACTCTCTAGTGTAACAGATCTCCAAACTACCAAGATCATTTGAGGGTGTAACAAAAGACCCATGGATAAGTATATGGTGTAGGGCCGAGAAATCTGGTAGGCCTAGTGCATGTGATATACTTAAATACTCACACCTAAAGAGGAGTGAAAAAAATAATATTGTGACCCTCTCGATAGGTGAAGCAACTAAGATCATAATGTAAGTGTACCAACATACTCCATCCTGAAGCATAAATTGTTTGATGCTACTCGATAACTTGTGTCATGTGAATGAGGCCTCCATAAAAGTGTGTCTCATCCATTGGGCACTACTAGCACCAACACTTGATAACACCAATAATCTACATATTGTTGAAATCAATGAGAACACCAATGAATTATTCACAATAGGATGATCATTACGAAAGACTCACTCAAGTCATGTTGTACTTCACCACTTATCATATGCAGTCATCATGCAAACATCATCCTCATCATATGTTGTATGTGCATCTTTCCCCTCATCCTCCAAGTCACTATAGGAAATGTCTATGAGTGTGGGATGACAAATGTCTTGAGGCCTAGTGCCACTATGTGTAGATCTAAAATATGCAGGGCATAGGTTGGGTGCTATCTAGAGCTAGCAAAACTATCTCATCACATGATCATAGTAAAATGGTACAATGATATAGTCATGTCACCTAACCAATAGCCTATCTCACTATTATGTATGACCTAGCCACTATTGTAGAGTCCTATATGGTTTTCATATGATCTCATCATCCTCCAAACGATCAAATCTAACTGTCCAATGTAATATATCTCCACATTGCTAAGGTCATTTGAGAGTGTGAAAAAATGCCCATTGATAACTATATGGCACAAGATTGGGAAATATGGTAAGCCTAGTTCATGTGATATTCTCAAACACCCACACCTAAAGAGGAGTCGAAAGAATAATATTGCGACCATCCTAATAGACGAAGCAACCAAGACCATAATATGAGTGTTCCAATATACTTCGTCCCCAAGCATAAACTCTCTAGTGTTGCTCCATAGCTCACATCATGTGAATAAGGACTCCATCAAGGTCTGTGCCTTGTCTATTAGGTGCTAGAGCTAAGGCAACAATAACACACATAATGACCCAAATCAATGGAAGAGTAGTATTCAGAAGCCACTTAAGCTCAATGCAACCACTAGACTCATAATCTATGTAGCAGTTGGAATAGTAGTATATATCTCTCCTCATCTCTCATGGGGTATGAATATCATTAAATTGTATAGCCTCACCTTAGACAAGAAACCTGCAGATATAGTGTATGTCCTTGAGCATAACTATCACCTCCCCCATTGGGAAATGAAAAGTGGAAGCATCTATGTTCCATCGCTAGAAAAGTGCCACTAGCGTAGCATCATGATATCTTGTTGGTGGTATGAGATACACCCAAAACAGTCCAATAGTGTGTAAAGTATGTTCATCCTCCTCTGATGGTTGAGTAACTTGTTCTCAAAATAATGAAAATAGGTGTCCTCTAAATGTTGTCGAGCATGTGGTAGTACCTGTAATAAATAAGTGCAATCCTTAGTCATAGAACAAAGTCAATTAAAAGAAGCCAAAAGTAAAGTAACTATAAAACAAGATGCAGATGCCATTCTGGGATAGAGGCACCATCTTGAAATATGGGTGCCACTTTGGGAATAGGACACCCAAAGTGGACACTATTGCCTAGTTTGGATAGGGATACCATGAATTCTAAGAAAACCTCAAAAAATGCACAAAAGAATGAAATAAACTATAGTGCAAAGGGATAGGAAACTCACTATTGGTTCCACTATGCCCCGTACAACAACCACTCATAGGATCTCAAGTCTCGAAGGCCAGTATGATCATTAGCTTGGAATCTTCACTCCTTAGTGCAATGGTACCTCTCCAAACCTTCAAAAAGTAAAAGTGAAAATGATGGTAAAAAAAGTGATTTTATGCTAGCATATAGTCAAATTTATAACTAATTATCTCATTCAAATAACCATAGTGGGGGCTAGTGAACATTGATTTTGATGTTGTCTATTGATTTAAGCTCATAGTTCGATTTCTAATCATATTCAATTTTTATTGATAGTTGGTGTTGTGATCTCATGACCTCATCATAAGAATTTCCTTCATCAAGCTTGGCAATTCAATGTGGTTAGATTGCTACCCTGATTCCACCTCCATAAAGCAAGCAAAATCAAGGGGGTGAACATCTACCCTCAAATTTGGTTCTCCTTAGAAGTTGACATGTTTGTTAAAGATGATTTTTGAATGCCTAACAAATCAATTTACAGGATGTGCCTCCTAATGTTGTGGTTTTGTAGACTGAGGACTTCATTCTCCTATTCATGAATGATTCATAATTTATCCATATGAGTATCCCTTTTATACAAGATTTATGTTCAGTACTTAAGCTTGCATATGCACGTAGTATCATATGGCCACTAAAGTGGGGGTAAATGTAACATAAAAAATTGTACTCCCTTGTAGGTGATAGTACAATTTCACACTTATAATTTCATGCTTAGTTTGGACCTATTTTAGTGACCCTTGCATTTATGCATTTTCAACACCCCCTAACTAGGCACTAATATCCCAAATTATGCATTTTGAGACCTATTTTATCATTTTCTGACAAATTGCAAGCATTGAAAAAATGCGTCCAATTATTCTTTTACCCTCAACACTTAATGTCGTAAAAATAGGGCTAGGACCCATTAACCCTAGGGTATATGGGTCCCCTTATTCTGCCAAGGGCCAATTTTGGATATGTTGGTAGCATTTTAACATTCAAAATTCAAGTTGTAAATGTTAGTTATCAAGATCTATTTTTCAGGAAATTGGATGAAATTCTTATAAATACCTAGTCTTTTCACCATTTGAAACTAGAAGAACACAAGAAAGCAACAAGGGAAGAAAAGAGAAGAAATAGATCATTACATTCCACCACATTCATTTGAATTTGTAGGTTTTCAAGCTCATTTGTAGATTTGATCAAGCCTTATGTCATTATTGAAGATTGATGTCAATAGAAGAGCATGATGAATTCTAGGTTTGGGAGATGTATTTGGCCATTTCCTTCAACCTAATGAGTTTTTTCCTAAGTGTTTTCATGTTTGAGCTTTATCCTACTTGTAGTCTAAAGTAAAGTATCATTATGTTTCAGATTTCCTAAGAGTTTCTTGACTTCCTCTTAGGTAGATCTTGTCATTTTCATGTAGGAATAATTTTCTAATGCACTTGAGTAAGGTTTTATTCACTTTTAGCTCATAAAAACCTTAGATGCACTTAAGGTTAGGGATCACACATTGTTATCAATCAATTTTATTGGCTATTATGGAGGTAGAAATACCAAAATAGGGGCTTGACTTAGGAAAGCTCTTATATAGCCACCCCACCATCTCTTTTGTAGATTTATTTCAGGTCTGGATCCAAAGATGTAGGTTTATAGGGTACATATCAGAGAGAAAACAGAGAGCTAGATGAACAAATTTAAAGTTTCAAAGGACTACAACGACCCATATGCCCTTGGGTGACTCTGTCCTCCATTTTATGCCAAATCCAACTTTCTGTGATAGGTACACATCACTCAATACTTCACAAATTTTCCTACAAGATGTTGTTTTAGTCTATTAATCATCAAAATATTACAATTTTCATATTAGGGTACATAGTTGAATTAGGTTTATCATAGAAAATCAATGTTAGTCCATTTCTAAGGATCAAAAGGATTAGATTTAGGTTTGGTTGACACAACTTTATGGTTGAAAGTCAATCTAAATACCTTATTGATTTGCATCCTAATGTACCTTTGGAAAAGGAGTGAAAATCAATCCTGGGTTTTAGACATTAAATTTAGGGTTCCCTTTTTCTTATGTTACATATAATAGTTCTCCAAATTATTCATATTTAATTATATAAATATTTTAATAACAATAAGTTGAATACTTATCTGAATCAAAGCACTTAAAATGGTTATTGTCACCCTAGAAAGATTTGAAGGGTTTGGACCCTCATAGCTATGACACACTATAAGAGGAAATAATTCTTATTCATAACACACAATATAATAGAACAATTGTTTAACATGAAAAACACATGAAACATATAGAAATTGCTCAACATACACAACACACCATGCAATATAGCTCAATTGCTCAAAATGCAATGTTTATAAGATACAGTACTGAAAAAATCAACACAACTATTTCTCTTTAGGCCTTACTTGTGCTAGGATATAATATTAAAAAAATAAGATCATATACATTTGCATAATAATAGAAATAACTTTTAATATATCATAAAATAAATTTTCTAAAATCTCTTCAACATTGTTTTCTCTAATTATCGTTATAAAAGAATATAACTAGATATTTTATTATTAATAATAAATTGCAAATCTAAAAGAGAACTTTATTAACTTCAATCTTAATATTCCAAGGCAAATCTAAAAAGATTCTGAGAAGCCTCTTTGCAGCCGAACACTGTTCCTGAAATATAAAAGATGGATCTGTTGAAAAGGGATTAGAAGCATTAAAACAAACGTAATATCAAGTTTTGAAGTTAAACATCATGGCCTCGACATATTCCTTTCCACCACTCAATAGGGCTTTTGAAAAGCATCGATTTTTAGTTGAAGTGAGATCACTATTGATCACTATTCTTCGCCAACAATCCTCCCTACCTGCACACTAGAACAATTTCTCACAACAAAGAAAAAGTATGCGAGTGATTTAAAAGAACGTCACTTATAACAGCGGCCACACGACCTGTGATTTAAAAGAACGTTACAACATTGGAATAGAGTATGTGCCTCCATGAAACCATATAGCAAATCATATTTCTAAATCTTATTGCTCAGGTCTGATATGGTTACATGAAGTATACGCTCAACTATGGTGTTTTTTGCAATCCTCTGTTACTTTTACGTTACCTGCGCGAAGGAGATTTATAATAGATGATCAAGGAATCTATCATTTATAAGACTTTCCTCTTGAAGCTCTAAAGGCCAAGGAATCTATCACATATGTCTTATTCATATGGATGAAATAAAGAACTCAAGTACCACTACTTGACGACTTAGTTATGGTCCAAAAAAATATATCAAAGCTCATTAAATTATCATTATCATTGCAAAGGGATTTCAATATTCATTTATCTATTTGTACTAAAAAAAGTCTCAAAATCCAAAGACAATTGAGATCCCTAACACATTCAAATGTTTTATGAGTTGTTAGATCTTTCAAATCAATTTAGATTTTATGGAATACATCATTTTTCAATAATAATTTATTTCTAGTTTATTGCTTGCACAAACAAGATAGAAGAGATCTGATACTCACTCCATGTCAAATTACTCATAAAATAATCAATTTTAAAGTATTTATTTGTAGTATATTACTTTCATCCTCAGCACATCCAAGGATAATTGGTAAATTATTCCTCATCCAATGATCCTTAGAACTTAGACAATATTTAGAACTCTAACACCCCTTGATACTCTCAATCATGAGATCAATACTCATTAGATGGTTGTTAACACCCCCTCCCTTCCTCTTAATCCATAAGAGCTCATAAAACTATTAATCATCACTATTATATTAGTTAAGCATGTCCATGTGGATATTTATGTGGCCTAACATCATAGAGAAGTAAAATTTAATGATGGCACATATCTACATTATCTACACCCATATGGTGGACCTACTATTTTATGTTAAGTTGGATCCTTGTGCGGCTAACACATATAATTGAGGTCCATATAAATTTGACTGCATGTCAACAATAAAGTTCCCCCTTTAAAATATAATATGATCTATGTGATTAATATATCTTACTAATTCAATTGTGATTGATATATCAATACTTTAAATACTAGACTTTGGCACAATTTTTTTTTTAATTGGTTTGATTTGTTTAGGCCTATAAGGTTGTCACAACTAGTCATATATTATAGGTCAAGCATGATCAAGGTGAATCCTTTTTTTGTAGTTACAAAAGATATTCAAGTCAAGTTTCATTTCTTTACATGAGGTTTAAATCAACATGTTTAAAAATAACTTTTGCAACTATAGATTCAATCAAAGATTACAAAAAATTCTTGTTTTCACATAACTCAATCATCGTAATCAGCTCATCTCTAATCCAAAATCAAAATTCTCATAATAATCTTCAATCATAACATTTGAAATAGAATATATTCTTCAACATCACAATACATATTTATTATTGAATAAAACTAATTTTAAACAATGATAAAAAAACACAATCTATTTTGAATTCTTTTCTTTAAATTAATTTAATTTGTTTCATTTTATTACATTTATTTATCTATCCTAAATATTTATGAATAGTATGTTTATTTTTCTTTGATCTTTGTATACTACAAATTCAGACATAAATTAGAAAAATACTATAAATTCCAATACTTGTAAAATTTAGTAGAATATATCGACAACCTATCAAAAACGACACTACATCTATCTTCTAAACATACAATTCTCACAACCATATTTAGAATTTCTTAGTGTGCAAAAATATTGTTAGATCATCGATGTTACCCTTTCATATATAAAGTGGCGTGGAGCCCAATACTATTTTTCTTTTACCTCCTTAGAGGTGTGTTGAAACTACTTATAATCCAAATCTCTTAGAATAAGAGGCTCCTGATCCTCCATAAGTAAACCACTCCTATGAGTGGTTCCTTGCCACGATGATCTACCTCCTCCACTTGGGATAATTTTATTGTTTTTTAAACTTAAAACTTATGAGAAGTAGTGTCCAATGGATTTTGTGTCCTTTAATGTAATTTGTAATTAATACTATTCTAAACTACGTTCTTTAATAAATTGTTGTTAACACGGGCATTGTCTATGGAGGCTACAAAATACACCGCATGGCAGTCATATCCGTCAGAAGCAAAAGTCAAAGCCCTTATTTGTCAGAGTTGTCAGGGAGTTTTTTCACAAGACCTGCAATTTAATCCTGAATGTTTCAATACTTTAAAAATAATCTAAGTTAATCTCTTTTATACCATAACAATATAGATTTATATTTTCATAATATATTATTATTATATATTATATAAAACATAATATAAAATTTATATTAAAAAATAATATAAATATATTATTTTCTAATATATATTTTATATTATATATAAAAACAAGGGCTTTTATATATAATGTTTAATATAATATATTTATATTATTTTTTAATATATATTTTATATTATATATTAAAAGAGGTTTTTCTATATAATATAAATTATATATTAAAAATAATATAAAAATATTATATTAAATTTATATAATATATAATAAAATATAATTTTTATTATATATTATATAAATATAATATAATATACATTTTTATTATAATATTTTTATTAAAATATATAAGAAAAATGTATATTATATTATATTTATATAATATGTAATAAAATATACATTTTTATTATAATATTTTTATTAAAATATCTAATAAAGATGTATATTATATATATATAATATTTTTATCAAAATATATAATAAAAATGTATATAATATTTTTTATATTATTTTTAATATATAATTTATATTATATATAAAAACCCTCTTTTTATATATAATATAAAATATATATTAAAAAATAATATAAAAATATTATATTAAAAATTATATATGAAAGCCTTCGTTTTTATATATAATATAAAATTTATATTATAAAATAATATAAAAATAATAATATATTTATATTATTTTTTACTATAAATTTTATATTATATTTTATATAATATATAATAATAATATATTATGAAAATATAAATCTATATTATTTTTTACTATAAATTTTATATTATATTATTTTATATTATATTATTACGGTATAAAAGAGATTAACTTAGATTTTTTTAAAAGTATTGAAACATTCCAGATTAGGGGAGAGGGCCCAATAGGTCATGGGTCTAATAGTCGTGCACCCAATCGTATATATAATACCCAATAGTTTTATATAATGTCCAATAGTTGTGATTTGACTACCCATAATTAAACAAAATGTATGCTTTTGATCTAAAAAGCAACCAATCATGTGATACCACATCAGCCAACTACTCATGATGTAATGCACGAGAATTGGTCTCACTATTTTTTGGGGCCTTTTTCGACACCTTGACAAAAACGCATGCTGATGTGGCATCATATTTGATGATGTGGCCTTGAAACCTTAGTTATAAGCAGAGAACTTGCCAAGTAAGCCGCTGTAAAAAATTGGGAGTGATTTGAAATTTCGACGTAGGATAATTAGAAGCGCGAAGTTAGGATGCACGACTACTGGGCCCTCTCCCCTAAATTGCAGGTGATCCGGTGAAAACTCCGGTGAAAAAACTCCCTGACAACTCTGACAAATACTGGCTTGGGCTTCTGCTTCTGACAGATACGGCTGTCGTGCGGTGTATTTTGTAGCCTCCATAGACAGAAAACTGCTGGTAGTATTTCATTCTACTATTTTAGTATTTATTTGTAATGCCTTCCATCTGCTTTCGATTCTTTGTCACCTTTCGTTGTGTTTTAGTCCCAACTCCCAAGAATCATTATATAAGAACTTCGTGTCAGCTCCTTCAAAAATGATTACGAATTCAAAAGCCACGACGTTTCGTATATACAAAAATTGAATTAAAGTCTACAGTACGAGATTCCTGGGTTTCAGAAATGTCAGAAACAGACATTTCAATTTCCTACTGCAGTCAGCAAGTCTGATGTTGAAAGGGTCCTCTGAGAAAGTCATTAATGGAGATAATGGCAGGATAGCAATCATAGAAGCCTGAGACTGCAGTTAGGTGTTAAGACCATGTAGGATGCAGGAGAAGGGTTATCAGAGTGCTAAACTGAGGAGCTAAACTTACGTCTTGTGTCGTTTGTGAAAGTAGCATGTTGAACGATGAGAGATTCTGTCTATAGGCAGAGGAAGAAAGAAACAAAAGGTAAAGACCATAAGCAATTAAGGAGGGCAAATTCTACCTCTACCTCTTCCTTCGTGATCTTGCTTTCTCTTAAGCTTCTCCTCTACCTTACATGCTACTTGGAAGCACTCATCCACTATCTTATGAGTCACTAGACTCATCTCATCTTGGATTGAAAACCTTAGGCCATTCAAATATATGGCCACCTTCTCCTTGTCACTCTCTACATGGCCACACCTCATAATAATTTTGTGAAACTCCTCAATATAGGTTGCCACATCCATGTCCTTTTTTTTTAAGCTTTATAGCCTCCTAAACACTTGAACTTCATGATCTGCAAGAAGAAATTGTGCCTTCAATCTGTTCACCTTTTTTTCCCATGATTTAATCACGTTCTTACCCTCTTTCACTCTTTCTCCTTGGTAGTAATTCCACCAAGTCAAAGCAACCCCATTCAATTTAGTTTTGTAAAACTTAACCTTCATATCTTCTACCATCTCCTTATATTCAAAATAGTTGTTCAAGGAATCCACCCACTCTAGTAGTGCCTCAACATTCATCTTTCCCCCATAGATTGGAATGTCCATCTTCACTTTAGTGGCTTCTGCTTTTATGGTTTCCAAGGCTCCAATGAACCTTCTCTCTTCATGAGGCATATCCTCTTCTGGATGGCCTTCATCTCCACTCTCTACCTCCTCTTCTGAGGTGCTCTCTCCCTCAACATTCACCCTCTTTCTCTCTAAGGCCTCTATCCTATCTCTCAAGGCCTTCATCTCCCTTGCAACCATAGTCCCACCTTTTGGAGGCATCTTTCTTCACAAATTTCTCAATCAAAACTTGGCTCTAATACCACTCTGACACAGGAGGGGAATACTTGGTTCTTATTACAAACAACTCCTTTTGCTCAACTTCTCTAAAACACTCTTTATGTGGACCCTTCAATTCCACTATTCATTCAAGGAGATAACCCCACCATTCAACAAGGGTTCTCAAAGGAAAACACAACTAACTGACTTGATGATGTTTGGAAAATTCATTTCATGAAAAAACATGGCAAACAACCCAACCTTGCATCTAGAAACCTTCATTTCTCCATCGCTTCCAAAATAGACCTAGAGCCTCCTTGTAGCCTTTCCAAGTAGGACAGCCATAACAAAAACTTCAGAACCAAGCACTCTTGCAACTAGAATCAACCAAAGGTTTGTGAATATCTTCAACATCACTTACTTCACTAATCAACACCAACAAATAGGACTTTGCACTTAGAAACAATCAACTACTCACTAATACAACATTAGGCTTTATTTTCCTTGTAGCCCTATCAATTAGGAAAGTCAACATAAAAACCCCTTGAAGGAAAGAACTAGACAAGTGGAACTAGTTATATACCCCTCATGCAGACCTCTTCAAACTCTCAAAACCTCAGGGCATGACATTCAACAGAACAAATACAATGGATCAACCTATAATACCACAAGGAAGCCTAATTTGACTACTCCAAGAAAGAACAAAGGTATCTAGGAACACCCCAACTCCCCTAAGCCATGAACAAGGTTCTTACAACTCCAACAAACACATTTCAACACCAAAAACCACTCTTCTCAACAATTTTCACTCACAAACTACCAAAGTTAGGCTTGTCACATGAGGATGCCAAGCCTAGGGTACCCAAGTATTTGCTCTAGACTCCCATCCATTCTCCAAAACCTCTTCCATAACAAAGTATGATACAAACTCTACCATTCCACCAAGAATCAAGCCTTGATCATGAAGGAATGGTGAGTTCTTTTCATTTTTGTGATCAAACCCTAGTTTTTGAGAGTTTCGAACCACTTCCAGAAAAATGGAAATAACTTCCTTTATACTTTATAAAATTGGACCAAACCACCACCAAAAGGAAGCTATATCATCCCTTTATCAAATCATGTTAGCATTAGGCATGTATAGAGAGATCCCTATCTGTACCACATGAGTTAGGAGCAAAATAACACAAAAAACTATAGAAAAACAAAGTGTTTCTTATTCAAACATTCTCCAAACAACAAACAACCTTTGCCTCAACTAGGAGAGGCCTTTTTAAACATATTCTCACTCCTCCCAATATTCGTCTACTATTTTTTGAATTAGAGGGCCATTGGAGGTCTAACAAACTCAATTTTAGCCAAGTTTCCTAGTTAAGACAACTTAAAACACTACAAGCATAACATGTTCAACTCGACTCCATTTCAAGACCAATAGATGTCCAAGAAACCTCTAATCCTACTGAAACATCAAACTATATCCCCTCTATTACTTGGTTATATCATGGCACTTGGTTTCTTTATTAAGCCTAGATGCACCAAGTTTACAAGGTGACAAGGAGACCTGTTTTAGCCACTAAAAACCCATTACAAGCATAGAAATCTTATTGCAAACCACTAAAAATGGTCGTTTGGACCTTATTACACCACAAGCATCTTGAAAAACAAAATAAATTTTAAAAAAGCATCATGGAGGCATGGAGACCCCAAGGCACCCTTGCACCACCCAACGAGGTGTCTCTTCATCTTCCTTTAGCATTTTTTTCAATTTCTTGTTTTTTTCTCACTTTTACATCTTTTTCAACAAATTAACAATTTTTCACTCTTGACATTTTGACCTCCTACTACCTATTTGAGACTCAATTACAATTGAATAGGCCTTATCATGACCTTCTACAATGCTTTATGCTTGAAAATTCAAATTTCTACAAAAATGTTTGATGGAGACATAAAAAGATTAAGGTGCTCCTGCACCATTTAGATGGCATAAAGAGTTGATATCTTTCTTTTTTTTTAGATATAACAATGATATCTCATTTTCACTTTTGATATTTTAATGATAGTTCTTTTATCAACTTGCAAGCAATGAAGCCTGCTATTAGGTTGGGAATTATTGTGGTAGCAAAGGTAGTCTTTTGATTTTTCAATTAATGCAAACAACTGCCATCCAAAAATTTAGTAGAATGATTTAAATGTATTCAATTGTAGCTCAACATCAACTGAATGATTCATGCTAATCAGAGTATAAAGAATTGAAAAATTCTTTGAAAAATTATAAATGGAAGACTATTTTTAGTCAGGACATGGACTAAAGTTCTAGAATTGACATTTTATTGACTTGTACACCTTCAAAATATGCTAATTACTGTAAAATCAAACAATGCAACACCCAAAAAAAAAGAAAAAAAAAGCAACAAATGACTATTTACGTATGATTGGAAATAATGCTTTAAGAACTACCCATTGACAGGCAATGGGATATCTTCACCAATCAAAGACTTCAACCTATAAGTGCTATCACCTAATATTTTACAAATTTGATATGGACCTATCCATAATTTGTCAAACATACCATCTTCACCCTTATGTTCATGAGCTTTATTTCAATAAGGACCAAATCAACTATTCTAAAAGTCTGTAATCTAGCTCTCTTATTGAACCATCTTTTTACCACATATTGATGCCTAGAAAAATGATCTATCGCTCGAGTATGTTTCTCATCTAAATGCATTAGTTGCAACAACTGGGCTTCTGTTTGGTCATCTAATCCAATATATTCTTGTGCAAACTTCCAAGTACAGATTTTTAAGTTTATTGGTAGTATAGGATCTACCCCATAGACTAAGTGATAAGGAGAATTCCCTAATGCAACTTTCATCCGAGTACGGTCTACCAAAAGGGAAAATTTTAACAAAGAATTCCATTCCCTGGGGTCCGTTTTCAATCAATTTTCTAATTATATTCAACAGATTTTTATTTGATGACTTAGCTAATCCATTTCCTTATGGATAATAGTTAGATGAAAATATTAGTGTTATACCAAATTCAAATGCCCAATTAGAAAATTTCAATGAAGCAAAGGTAGGGCCATTATGACATACCAATGCATATGGTGTTCCAAACCTGGTAATGATATTCTCTTCCAAGAATTTGATGACCACATCTATAATGCATTTCTTGTTGGGACACAACTCTATCCATCTAGTACAATAGTCTGTAGAAGTTAATATAAATCTATGACCAGCTCAAGATGGAGGATTGATGGTTCCAATAAAATCTAGTCCCCATTGTGAAAAGGGATGCATATCCATCACTAGATGTAATGGTTGAGCATTGAACCTTCGTTTATCTGATGCAGTTTGACATGTATAGCAATGTTTAATATGTTTGTATGTATCTTTGAAAATTGTTGTCTAGTAGTAACTAGCCCTTACAATGAGGTGTGTAGTGGCTAGGGGCGCTCCATGAGTTGTTCCAAATTTATCATGTAGTTCCTGTAACACTTTATCGGCTTATGTTCTATTTAAACATCTTAAATAGATTCCTTCATGGTTTCTTTTAAATAGATCTTCTCCTTTGATCATGTAACTCTATGATTTTATTTTGAGGGCTCTTCTTTGATTCCTTTGCATATGATCAGGGAAATTATGACCAACCAAATAGTGGCAGATGTCTAAATACCAGTCTTCTTGATCTTTTACATCCAAAGTGTATTGTTGACTCAAAATTTTTGGGTCTATTTCTGCAATAGATCTATCCAAAGCTTCTCCCCAGACCAATCTCATGGGTATGATTTCTAAATCAAATTCTTGTAAAATTGTGACCCATTTAGCTCTCTTTTCTTCAATCTCACTCTATGTTAATAAAATTTTGATTGCAAAATTTGGAACAATAGCTTTGACTATACTTTTGAGGATGTAATGTCTAAATTTATGTACTTCTTTGACAAAGAAAAGGCTTGTTTCTCAATTTCTATATATCTCATCTTCGCTTCCTTAAATGGAGCGCTCATAAAATAAATTGGTTTTTCTTCTTTATTGTCACCATTTTGTGTTAATACTATTGCACGAGTGTGACCAAAAGCAAAAGAGTAAATATAAAAAGATTTGAGATAATTTTGACTTACCAATACCGGTGCTTCTCTGATTGTAGTCTTTATAGTCTCAAAGGAAATATTAGCTTCATTCTTCCACTCTATTTTGGAATCTTTCTTTAACATACCATTGAGTGGTTTCACAATTTCGGCGAACCTTTAATAAACTTTTGAACAAAATTAATCTTACCAAAATATGACTTTAATTATTTTCCACTCCCTGAGGATTGTAGCTTGAGTAATGCACTTACTCTATCTAGTTCAATTGAAATACCTTGTTGGAAAATGATATGTCCCAGTAACTTTCCTTCAGTCACCCTGAAAATACATTTTTTAGGGTTTAATGAAACTCCATAAGTTTCACACTTCTGTAGTATGGCTTTGAGATCTTGAACATGATCTCTTCTATCTTTAGAAAATAATGTAAGGTCATCCATGTAAATAATGATGCATTTTCCTATTAATTCTTGAAAAGCATAGTCCATGGCTCTCTGGAATGTAGCTCCAGCATTTATCAATCCAAACAACATCCTTTTATAAGTGAAAGTTCCCCACTTCATGGTGAATGCTATTTTCATCTGATCTTCCCTTGCTACCATTACTTGGTTATATCCAAAGAATCCATCCAAAAAGGACATCATTTGTGAACCATTAACTATCTATAGCACTTCTTAAAGTGAGGGTAGTGGATAATTGTCTTTTTCAGATGCCTTCTTGAGATTCAAAAAATCTACACACAATCATATATCTCCATTTTTCTTTCTTATGGGGACCAAATTTTCCACCCAAGTAGAATGTCTGATAGGAAAAATTATCTTGGTTGATAAAAAAATTTGAACTTTCCTTTGGATTAAAGGCTCTAAGAGGGCATTTACTGGATGTTGTTTCTGTCAAAAAGGCTTCGCATCATGCTTCAATGGTATCGTATGTGTAATGATAGAAGTTTCATAAATCTTCAAGTCTTCATATATCCAAGCTATGGATTTCAAGTAATCTTTAAGTTCCTAAGAAATATTTCTCTTTTCTTCTTCAGTACAAACCTTCCCTATGAGCACATTCTTAGGATCTTCTTCAATATGCAAATTGTACAACTCAGATTGTCCTTCGTCACTTTGAGGAAAAACTTTATGTTTAACTATCTAATCAATTTCAAACAATCATTCTAATTCAATTATTGCTTTTAGAATGTTATTTTCTCTAGCTTGAGTCAACTCTTCATCTTGAATTTTGACATCAGGGCAATCTATCTCTTCAATTATTTTTGTTTCAAAAATAGTAGAATTAGTGATGAATTCCAATATGTGTCGATCATCTTTGAATACCTGCAAATTAGTAACATTAGCAAGAACTGAAGGTAACTGTACCAGTTCAACCATAAATCTGTTTAGATCTGAGATCTCTAAAGGTTCTAAAGTAGTAGAAGTGGTAGCCAAAGCATCAACTCTTCGATTGAATCTTCTAGGGATATGAGTAATGTTGAATGCATCGAAATCTTTGATTAAATCCCATACTCTTTGTCGATAATTGGATAGTCTCTTGTAGTCAAAAATATATTATTTTCAAACTTGTTTAACCACCAATTATAAATCACCAAACACTTTAAGAATTCTAACTTTCTTCTTGATTGCTAGGATCAATCCATGTATAAGGGCTTCATATTCTACCACATTATTAGTACATTGAAATTGCAATCGATATGTAGCAAGAAAAGACTTACCTTGCGGGTTGACAAGTTCAACTCTGATTCCAATTCCTTTTTTAGATTTAGATCTGTCAAATTTGAGAATCCAGGCTTGATCATCTGTAGCTAGTGTTTTACCATTTCTTGATATCATTGAATTAATCTTTTTAGTCTGTATGTCTCAAACTTTCATTTATATATTTTTGATCTAGTTCTTTTGACCTTATCATGTTCTGGACAATATCGATTCTCAATACTATGAATTATCTCCAAAAACATCATACAACTATTTTTCAAATGTGTAGCATTATGCAACCCGCACCAATCCTGCAACAACAAAAAATTTAGTGAAATTTTTATTTTACTACTCTCTTGAGCTTTTGCAATAATATTCTTCTAAAATTTATTATAAGGACTATTCTCTTCTTTAGAAGAATCATAATTTGATTCAATTAAAAATTTGTTCTAGGAGTCAATCATTAGATTTCTTAGCATCATAGGTGAAAAAATCTTCAATTTTAACTCTTGAACTTCATATTTTGTAAACTCTTGGTTCTACATCAATGTATAGAACTTCATTTTTCTAATTATAGTTTGTAATCATGTATTTCATGTGTGGTTCTCTTTCAATCCTGATTTGATTAGGAACTCCCTTCCATGGTAACCACATATGTGAGAAATCAGTAGCCATGTATCCATTCAATTTTTTAGACCAGTCTCTACTTAAGAGCATACCATAAGTATTAGGTATATCCACAACTTGAATGTCAATGTAATATTGGATTCTAGGATCAGAAGCCAATTGCATGTGAATATTAGTCAACTCTCCAACTACAATTACCCCTATCTTATCAAGTTGAGTGACTTTCTTTAAAGAGCTTGCTAGAGTTAATCCTAATGTCTGACATATAGATAAATGTATCACATTAGTAGACACTCCAGAGTCTACTAAGAAATTATGAAGATTCTTATTGAATATTCTCAAAGTGAGAAAAATGGTGGAGACTCCAATTTTCCTTTATAAAAGGATACTTTCACATCTGCTATGGGAACAATGTTTTTATCTTTTATCTTAGCCTAACTATCTTTCACTTGAATGTCTTTGAATTTGATTTATTTAAGAAATTCTTCTAAAGTATTTAAGAAATCTTTCTTGATCATAGGTGTTTTGAGCAACTCTAATAGAGAAAGGCTAATCTTTACTTTTTTAATTTCTTCTACTAAATAATTAATCAAATTGTTCTGATCAGCGGAATCTATCTTTTCACCATTTGAAGTATTTGATGAACTGTAGTGAGATGTTACCTTAGGTAACCCTAGGTTATTGCTTGATTTATCATCAGGTGAAGTGTTAAAGTTATTAGGCAGGATAGATGTTAGAGACCCATTTAATTTACCTCCATTGTTAACATTATTCCTTATGTTGTAATTGTGTCCCTTATGATATTGTTGAAAGGCATGTATTTCGTCAATTTCTTCTTCAGGCTGATTTTCATCTTGATAGGGAAAATTATATGTTTCCAATGTCATAGTTGAATTGTCACTTTCATACTCATGAGCGCGACTCGTGATAACAACAAGTGGTTTAAAATGTTCATAACTTTCCAGGACTAGAGTAGAGTCATATCCTACCAGAACTAACTCATTTTCCTTAGGAGGTTGGGAATCACAATGTTCATTGTAATGTGTAGCAACTAGAAAAATGTTTGAAGAAATTTTGAATTGTGAACAATCTACTTCAGCATGAGCATTTGTATTATGCATTCTACACCAATTATTCATGGTAAGGTTTGCTAAATTTACTTTTGATGTATAATTTTCATTAGTTTAGTAAGGATTATCTAAAGGTGTTGATACTCCCCCATTATTAGTTTGTGTATTCCAAGGTCTAGGTGGCTTGGGAGCATTAGACATCTGATTTTGCAAATTTTAATTATTATTCTGAGCATATAAATTTTGATTCCTTAATTGTGTTTAACTTGTGTGGTTAATATTTTGATTTAAGTTGTAACTTCTTTCATGTATTCCTTTTCTTTAAAAATATTGACATTTTGATTTTCTTCAGTTTGTGAGAAAAATGAATTTCCATTAGGACGTAGCTCTATAATAGTTGGACTAGGGTGAGGGACCAAACCTTGACTATTTCCTGGTTGAAAGTGTTGGACACTAGGAACACTAAGAGGGGGGTGAATCAGTGTTCCACAATATTTAATTTTTAAATCAGATATCAAACTACCAATAGAAAACACATTAAGGAACACCATAACACCAAAAAAAATTATGTGGAAACCCTGTTAGGGGAAAAATCACAGTGGAGATTAATCCACAAAGTATACTCTATTAAAAGTATAATAAAAAGGGAATGCACTTGCATTCAGGCACACTTCCTAGAGCTCATTGCTCAAAAGAGAAGGCTCACTGTCTTACAAAATATATTTGATATTACAACAAAATGTTGAACTGAGAATATAGTATCTACAAATGCTCGAATTCAATTCCAATGAAGCACACAATCAAATTCGAGGTCTTTTATCCAGTTTTCACTTCTGCTCTACTCTTCTCTACTCTGCATACAAAAACCCTTCTATAGTTCAAACAAATCTTCTGATATAATTGTTCTATATTTTCACTCTTACACCTTCACTCTTCTTGATCAACACACACTTTTGTCTCTCAAAAAAATATTTTCCGATCTCCTTTATATACCCATTAACAATAATTTTATTGTATGTTGGCTTTAAAAAAAAATGATATTCTTTCTTATGTCGGCTCAAATAATTAATTATAATTGATGCATACCCACACAAGTCGGCTAGAATATAGTAGGGACCCAAACCAAAATTCCAAACATAAGAAATAGTTAAGCACATACTCCTCATACATCTGTGACATACCATACACAACAAGTCGGCCATAATGAGAGAATAAACAATAAATCATTATGCCAAATTTCTTAACTCATAATCTGACTAATGTGACACCACAAAACTCACCAGTAGAATAGCATACATGTTGAAAAAGCTTCCATGGGGATCCACACAACAAAATAGTGATCCGGTGAAGTATTTAGATAAACTTATCAATTGTATACCCTATTCTTCATACTTTCTACCAGAAGATTACAGTCTCTTACTTCTCTTGCTAGTAGGAGCAACTTCAACTTTGGGGACCATAATGCTAACTCCAGTTGCCATCAATGACATCTCAAATCCATATGCCAACAATATCCCCCTTTGGCATTGATGGCAACACTTAGTGAAAAATGACTAAGTTTCAAAACTCAAAGACTCATCAGAACCAAAATTACTGCTCCCCCTTAGGATGTCAAGGAATTTTTCACTGCATTCTCTCCCCCTTTGACATCAATGAAAAAGATTCCACTACTTTTTCTACCCTTCAATATTTTACTACACTTCTCTCCTTTTGTTGAAACAAAATTTTACTATCTTCTCCCCTTTGCAAAATAGAGAGTTTGATCAAAATTTGGAAAACTGCTGCATAAATCAGAAGATTATCTTATAGTTAACTTTTATTTCTGCAAGGAATTCTTCCAAGAGTCCACTACAATCCAAATAGCTATAATCAAGCTATTTTTTTCTAATGTCCTATTGATAATTTGTACAAGGGATTCAAGAATGGTGATGGCATTATCTAGCTTTTCTCCTTTCTTTAGAATTTCAATCATTTTCTCCATCCTACCTTTAGTATGATCTTTTACTTTCCAGAAAGTGTCCATAAGAGTATTTTTGGAAAAGTGAACCTTTGTATGCTCGACCTATAAATCATGAATCTTCTTCTTAACTTCTTCATCCTTGTCCAAAAACATGCTATAGTTTTGTCTAATTCTGACAAGCTCATTTTCAATTTCCTCCAATTTGTCCTTGTATTTTCCAACCACATGAGGCAACTTAAGATAGTAATTAAAGATCTTATTAGCTGAGTCAATGCACTGTCTTAGCACATTCATTTTCTTCTTCAGTTTAGCAAGAGATAGTCTAAATTTCATCTTTAGATGGGAAACTATTTCCTCCTCTTTTCTATCCAAAGGCATAGAGGCCATAGCCTCCTTGACACACTCAATCAACTCTTCTTGAAGTACATTATGAAAACTCTCCAATTCAATGTTTTTATCAACAAAGTATCTTCCTAGACTGTCCTCAATGATATCATATTCATAAGATGGTCCATTCAACCATATATCAGTTATCTTTTGCATTACATCTTCATCCTAAATAATCTACAATATTTTTGCTTTAAACAGAGACCTTCTTCATCACTATCTTCTACTATTATTATTTCTAGTTCACTTTGTTTTGGTTCATCTCTGGGTGTATATTCCTTAGAGTCTTAATCCACTATATCCACAACCATTTGTTCTTTTCCTTTCCCCTCAACTTTTGTTGACTTGGGTGTTGGAGGAGTGACACCAGCCAACTCTCTTCCTCTCTTCTGCTTTTTCTATGCCTTACCAGAGGATGATCTGACTTCAGCTATTTTTATCAGAAGAGGAATATCACTTACGCAAAAAAATTTCTAGCATCTTCCTAAAGAAGTTTTCATAAAATTGTTCACCATTTTCAAAAGAGTTGAAATATTCAAAAAAATTCTTACAAAATGGAATATTTTCCTTCCATACCACATTGTCACTCAGAGGCAAGCAATTCAGGAAATACATCATGATGTAGATAGCTAGGGTACCAAACCTGAAAGAGTAGTCCATATCCTTCATCAATTGTATATTCTCCAACAATTGATCCTTCATCAAACCACATAGGTTGAAGTCTTCATCTTCTATTATCATTTTATGAGCAATATACACTACACCTTTTGAGGTTGATCCTTCTCTATTTGTAAAGAATATTTTATATGAAATTCCATGTGTAATATACCTCGTTAGCGAATCTCTAATCGTTGTGATCATCATAGCCCTCTGATCTCCTGTTATTCCAATTAGGGCTTTGACCTCAACATTTCGAATCAATTTCTTTTTTGGAACATCACCAACATTGCAAAAACCTATTAGATTTTTTATTACATCCTTAGAAATTTGATAGGGTTTACCAAGGGTAAGGATATCACCATCCACTCTATTCAAAATAAATCGAACTACCTTTGCATTGACAAAATGAGGGAATTCATTCTAGATGTCCAAACTTTTATGTTTTGCTCCTCCAAGCTTCTTCAATTCGATAGTAGACAATGAGTTTCTTACATCCCTTACCTTTCAACTACTATATTCATCCAGAGTTATTGTACCTTGAATTTGCTTCATTTTTCATACCAAATAGGGTTATACCGATTACCAAATAGATATGAAATCGATAAGCAATATAGATACCTAGAGAATTTTCCGCTAAATTGACTTTTCACTCCTTCAAAAGTTTCCTAAAAGGATTCTCCAATTGTTCTCCTTCAATGCACGGTGAAAAATTAGGGTTCCAAATTCCCTTTTATAACTTCACATACTTAACTTCCTACTGCATTAATTGCATTACCATAGAAGTTCTAGTTATTCTACAAACTCAGACAATAAGCGAAGAATCCAACTGCAGACCTTTAACATTTCATCCAACTCAACAAATGATTGTTGATACATTTGACAATGAATAACACAATGACTGATGGCATCCCATGATTCAGATCCAACTATAGAGGGGGACAAAGTATTTTCATGAGAAACTCCCCCTAGGCCATTGGCCTGCAATCAATTGTCAGAGGAATTACTGGAGGGAGCTTCCAATATAGCCTTATTGCCTTCATCATATTCATTTTTCTTTACCCATGTTTTCTTCATTTGATCTATTATCTCTTTCGTGGATTCTTTTTCATTTCCTTTGTTGTCTTTCTATGAATTTCTTCCTCGATAAACCATACCTCTTTTATTCATGTTTTTGTTTCTGCAAAATCTTGCAATGTGCCCAAGTTTGTTACAATTGTAGCATACTAGATTTTTCTATCTATACCATCCATTCCACTTATTTATGCCTGATCTACATTGATTAGCAATATTTCCATGTCTTCCATATGTATATCATTTAATGTTACTTGCACTGATAGATATACTTCTAAATCCTAGTGACTTATGGCCAAACTTCTTGCATTTAAAATACTAACTAGAAAATGATGGAGTGCTAAGGTTTATTTTTATTCGACACTGAGAAGCCATATGTCCAAATTTATTACAAACAAAGAAATATCCATTAAATTTCTAAGCAATTGTTTTCCCTACCAGATATCTTCTACCTTTGATCTTCTTTCCAATGTTCTTTTGTTTAGATCTAGAGCTCTCACCCTTCTCATAGCCAAGACCTTGATTATCATTTGTATCCTTTTTTCTTTTAGTTATCTCATCAAACCTAGCAGAACTTATCATGAACTTCTCCTTGAATTCATTTGCAGTAGCAATCTCATTACCAAGAATAACTACATGTCTCTCAAGCTCTTGTTCATTGTTTCTAGATTGTTGCTATTCAATCTCCAACTGAATGAATCCTCTATTAATTTTGTCGCATTCTTCATATTTTTCTTTCAAGGACTGAGCTAGATTCTCCTCATTCCTTTTTCTTCCTTCAATCTCTTTGATCAACTTCATCGCCACATATTCCATTTCAAGATTTAGAGCAACATTTTCCTTGCCAAGATTTTCACATTCTTTTGTTATTTCTCTTAGGGTTTGATTCAGATGGACATCATTTGGACCTTTTCTATCTTTTTGCTTCAACTGATCACATAGTTCCTTCCTCTTTTCCCTTGACTCATTTATCTTATCCTTCAGTGATTGAAAGAATTTTTCTACAACCACAATATTTTCTTTTAGTTCCATGACCTCTGCTTTAGACTAATCAAGATCATCAAGTGCCACCATAAGCTATTTTTGAAGACCAACAACATCCATTGTAATTCAATATCCACCTCAAGCTATTAAAATCCAAAAGAGGAACCTTGCTCTGATACCAACTGTTGGACACTAGGAACACTAAGAGGGGGGGTGAATCAGTGTTCCACAATATTTGATTTTCAAATCAGATCTTAAACTATCAACAACAATAATTGAACCATAAATAGAATTCACAACAAATAAATAGAAGAAAGCATGCAAAAACATTAAGGAGCACCATAACACTAGAATTTTTTATGTGGAAACCCTATTAGGGGAAAAACAATGACAAAGATTAATCCACAAAGTAGACTCTGTTAAAAGTATAATAAAAAGGGAATGTACTTACATTCAGGCACATTACCTAGAGCTCACTGCTCAAAAGAGAAGGCTCACTGCCTTACAAAATATATTTGATATTACAAAAAAATGTTGAACTAAGAATATAGCATCTATAAATGCCTAAATTTAGTTCCAATGAAGCACACAATCACATTCCAGATCTTTTATCCAGTTCACACTTCTTCTCTGCTCTGCATACAAAAACCCTTTTGCAGTTCAAACATATCTTCTGATATAACTGTTCTGTAATTTTTTGCTCTTACACCTTCACTCTTCTTGATCCACACACACTTCAGTCTCTCAAAAAAAAAAAATCCGATATCCTTTATATACCCATTCACAAGAATTTTATTGTATGTTGGCTTTAAAAGAAAATATAATATTCTTTCTTATGTTGGCTCAAATCATTAATTATAATTTATGCGTACCCACACAAGTTGGATAGACTATAGTAGGGACCCAAACCAAAATTCTAAACATAAGAAATAGTTAATCACATACTCCTAATACATCCGTGACATACCATACACAATAGGTTTTCCATAAAGAGAGAATAAACAATAAATCATTCTATCAAATTTCTTAACTCATACTCCAACTAATGCGGCACCACAAAAATCACTAGTAGAATAGCATACATGTTGAACAAGATTCCCTGGGGATCCACACAATAAAATAGTGATCTGGTGAAGTATTCAAATCAACTTATCAACCGGATACCCTGTTCTTCATACTTTCTATTGATAGATTACAGTCTCTTACTTCTCTTTCTAGTAGGACAAACTTCAACTCTATGGACCATACTATTGACTCCAGTTTCCATCAATGACAACACAAGTAGCAAAAAACAATTTCTCAAAGCCATATGCCAACAGAAAGAAAGTACTTTGAGGAAATGTCCCATTCAAGGCCACCAAAGGATAAACATTAGGAGCTATAGGGTGACCTATAGGAACTCCATTTACATTTAGGATAGGGTAAATATTGAATCCATTTCCACCATTCACAAATGATCTATTTCCAAGGTGTTTCATTTCTAAATTCAAACTTACATAGAAGTTAAAGGATCTACTTCTATATAATAAATGGTGATAGTAGATAAATTATCCACTACATAGGTTCTTGTAGCCTAGAATAAGCCTTTTGAAACCTGTCATTAAAAGCAATTATAGGTTCCCCTTTGAACCTCTTAATTTGAAAAAATTGATGATATAACAAAGCAGGGTCAATCGGTGTTCTAAATCTAGCTATGAATTGAGTTTCTATATCTTTCCTTGATTTGATAGAATTATGAGGTAGGTTGATATACCACTGGTAAACTTCATTTCCTAAGGTATATGGGAACAACCTACATACGACTTCTTCATGTTGAATCCTTGCTCTAAAGCATGTATCTTTGAATATACTAATATGTTCTTCTATGTCTTTGTGAAAATAATATTTAGGACACAACTTGTCAGGATTTTTTGGTAAATCATTGTATATAGAAAATTGAATCAATGAATCCACATTAAATAATTCCATCACTATAGGAGGTGGTGGTACAACAATTGGATTCTTCAAACTTGCACTTAAACTTCTAGACTTTTGAGGTCTAGATGACGTTCGACCACTAAGGTCGACTAAAGTCACATAGGGATCAACAAATCAAGATCTAGTGATTCTACGAAACTCCAGTTTAAAATTTGACAAAACCAAAAATGACAACAATAGGCCCTCCTTCTAGCACCAATTCTTGTTGATGATGATTTTACTTGTAGCAAACAAGGTGAATAAATTCTTCACAGTCAAGACCGCAAAGAGCCTATCCTTCTTGAAAGATATGGAACAAAGACAACCTAAAAGGGGATTCTACATTAATAGGGAAAATATTGGCTTTCGTTCAATCACAAGTCTACAATAACTAGCTCACGGTTGCACTAGGGTTGCTCTCGGGTACTAATGTGATATTGTTGTTAATCCCAAAGGGACTATGGTTATTTCTAGTTTTGCTAGGAATTATAATCATTACACATAAAATTTACACTTCATTCATAAAATAACATCATGAAATCAAAAGACTTACATTAATATTTCATGAACATCATAAATTCTTTGCTAACACTTAAGTAGATTTAGCATTAAGCATTCAACAATTTTATGGAAAACAAATTTTTTTTAATAAAATTTCTTCCATTCATTCAAATTTTGGAACATTTCAAAAATTTAAACATCTATTCAAAAATAAAGCATAAAAAATATTTAAAATTAAAATTTTCTCCCAGTTATTCTCCACGGATGCCCCAAAGAATCAATTAAAATATCGTAAACCGATTTATACTTCACCAGATTGCTTCATAGCTACATATAAAATAGTGCAAGCTTTTAAAGAGAGGGGTTTCATTTCTCGACACCAAGTAGGTTTTGTATGCACCCTTAAACGACGCAACATACAATCTTGCTTGGCTAAATTAACAAAACCAGCTACAAAAGATACTGAGATAGGTAGCTATCTAATAATCTCTAATATTAATCAATGTCTACATGCATACAAAGTTTTACACGAGAATGGTTCAAAAAATAGGAAAAAGAAAAAATATTAAAAGTTTAAGCTCCTTCAACATCCACAAATTCTAAACCTAAAATAAAAATAAGGGACGAGACAACCTCTTATAGAAAAAAGGACCCAAAAGTTAAACTTAAAATTTTATCCAGAGAATCAAAAATAACAAATTAAAATTTGGTACGTGGCATCTGCCAACTGTCATCAAGAATATTCTAGACTAAGTCAAGGCTTTGACTTCATCAGTAACAATTATTTACTTCATACTCTAGCACAAACACTTTTCATATGTCGAGGCTAGCCCCTTCCTTCCCAAATACCAGAATAGGGAACATCTACCGAGACTGAGATCAACCTGCAAACTCAAAATTGCAAACAAAATAAAACTTCATCACATTTCCAATGTTCGGTATCTAGTTCTTCATATTATCACTCATGACTTGAGCTTTATAATTCTTTCTTCACCTTTCTTCAATTGATACTCTTGGAAATAATTAATACTTGATCCATACGTTCTTTCAAAAACCCCTATATCACTTTCCAAGTGAACTTGAGCCTAATATATTCTTCAGATAATTGAAGTATGATACCATTCTTCTGCACTTTGTCTGCTTCATACCTGGCTATAGTGTTCCTGCAATGTATAATTTTATCAATGACCTAACATGTTAGCAACTGAACAGGATCTCTATTTATTGTTTCTATCCATTCCTTGAAATCTATAGCTTATTTTCCCTCCTATCCTAATGTTTGGGGATCACAACCTTGATGAGCTAGTATTTCAATAAATTCTTGATTTTCACCAATCAATTTTTTGCATTCGACAGTGACTTTTTTCAAATCCTTCGATACACTATATTAACATGTCACCTTCCCATTTCAACTATTTATTCCATTTTTTTTGAAATGGAAGTTCATATTTTGATATTACATCACTTTGTATTAACTCTTGGATATTTGACTGCATGAGAATTTCAATGCTTCGCCTTTCTTCAATGACTTGCTCCTGGTGAAATCTACATTCATCTTCAATTTTTTTCAAATTCTTTGAACCGTGGTCTGCTTCCTTGTAATTCCTTATTGAATCTGTAATGAATTCTTCTCCTTGCTTTACCCAGTACTCAATCCATTCTTCAAATGTATTCATTTTATTGTAAACTATTGCAATGGCATCTAGTTATTCTCGTGACATCAACATTGGATGTTTAGGCAGCTTAGATTTCTCTTCACTGGATAAAGTTAATGACTTTATAAAATGTTCCAAGGTAGCAACCCGTTCCTTCAATTATCTTTTCTTCTACTTATATTTATGCACTCTAGCAATAGTAGCATTCAAATTCACTTTTATTTTCTCTAACTCTTTCTTCTAAGATGAGTGTCCAAGGTTAATACTTGTTATCTTATACTCCCAAGGCATTATTTCATGTATTTCCTTGTCACTTGTTGTAGTAGCTATCTGAATAGTTCTATTACCATATGCATTTCTTTGTATGGCATGCTTTGTTTTTTCTTTGTGCCTAGGTTTAAGAGTTTCTTCTTCTTGTATGAAATTATTAAGATTTAGAGGAAATATTTCCACTTCCATTGTGGAACCCAATTCCCTAATTAATGAATTAGGTATGTCATCATCTTTTTGTACCTATATAATATTTCTTTGTTCCTTCTTACCACTTGATTTAGGAACTTCTTCTCTTTGTTCTATCACATTTTTTGAAATGGGAATGTCTTCATTAATTTCTGGTATAGATTCAGGATTAGTAGGGTTTGACACTATCTCCTCTATTTGAGGACTTATATTTTCTTGTCTATCCATATTTTCAACTTAATCTCTCTAAACATTACTTTCTTTATTCGTTGCTACATCAAGGTTTTCTTCATTTTCAATTCCATCACTTGAAAACTATGTAGCTTCCTCTTCCTCAATTTCAATTTTATCATGGCCTTTGTTTGATTCTTCAAAGACCTACAACTATTCCTTAATATTTTGAACATTCCCAAGCAAAGGCTGGGAATCAAGAGTATCTTCAACAATTCTTTCATCAACAGGTTCCTACTCTATAGTCTCCCCTATTTCCATCTCAAGTACATTAGGGTTTCCTACCTTTGAGGTGAGTGTTGGTTATATAAAATCTTCTTCTTCAACATTTATTGGATTAGAACCTATATCCTAAATTTCTTTTGTCACTAGATGTGCCACATGGGTTTTTCTTTAGACTTATTTTCTTTTACTTTCTCCCGCATAACAACCTATTTGTCCACCTACTTTCTAATTTTGGCTTTATCTTCTTCAAAAATTTCCTCTAAAACCATAGGAGTCCCTCCCAGTGCTTGTGTTCATAATAGCCATGTTAACCAAAGGGGGAGAGGTGAAAAACAATGCAACTCTTTGAGATGCAGACCTAGTTTTTGCACCAACATTTTCTATTGCTCCTATTTGTTCATTAATAATCACTCTAGTTCTTGGTTTTGCTATAGAGGAAGATGCACCTTTAGGTTTTACTTTTGATTTATCTTTACCTATCTCTGCATCTTTCTATATATCAAATGGTTTCATGGGAACTTCTTGTCTTTCAATTTTAGGGGTTCTTTCTTCAATTCTTATACCTGGAGTTTCCTTACTAGCTTTCCTTCTCTTTTTAGTAGGATCTCCACTTTAAAATTCTATCTCATCTCTTTGCTTCCTCCTTTTATCTTCTAATAATGTAGGTGCAATTCCTCTTTCTCTCAAAACTTTACAAAAATCATTAATCTAGTGTTGAGTATATACTAAGACTAGTCTGGTGAACTCATCAATTGATGTCATATCTTCATCATGTACCCTGTCTTCATTATATAATTTGTTCATCACTTGGCCATCATCCTCTTCCAACTGATCTGGAACGTCATGAAGCTTGAGAATTAGGGAAAATTTTAGAGACATTCTTTCATATTTTTGATCTTCTAACCATGTGCTCATCTTCACAGTTAAGCCAATAATCTTCTAGGTGTGGAACATGAGAACGAAAACTTGCTATATTCTTAGCAATATTTCCTTCAATAGTATAGTATATTATCTACAGTGGGAATTCTTCAAAATTGTATGTCCTTAATTCTTCTTCTCACAAGTCAGTCAATTTAATTGCACTACACTTATAGTTTCCTATTGCAATGGTAAATTTAAAAGAGGCCTTCTTGTGAGCATGGCTATAAAGAGCCTGAGATGGTTTCAACCATCTCACCAATTCTAGTAAAAAAAATTTATCTATAAGGTACCTAGGCAGGATGAATGGATTTCCATCAATTCCTTCCACTCTGATGTAGGAGTAAGTAGGGAAATGTATGTACTAGCCTCCCATTGGCCGAATGACACTTTGTGATTCTAGGTATAATATTTTCACTTTATCAGCTTCCATTGTTCTAACCAATTTCATCGAGAAAAAATCATTGACTTTCCTGTAATCATCTTTGTATCCATGGATGGTGACCTGGGGTAGATGAGCATATATCAAACTGTTTCCAACCTTTGTGCCCAGAGTACGAATTTTTTTCAACCCTTGTTTGCTAGCCCTCATAGCACAGGAGTAAATAACATCAGATGACATATAGAAGCATCTGATTATGGAAAATGTAGTTATCTATTCATATAGTTTGTCACTTATCAGCTTTCCCTAATGCAATTCCATATGACCTTCCATCAGGCGGGATATTATTACAAACATCCATGGTTCAAATTTGATTACATCTCTTAAACCAACTACTCTACTCAACAAAGTTATAATATCTTGCATTTCTTGTTTGAACATAGACCTCTGAATTACCTTGGTCTATTGTGTAATGTGATCTTGGCACCATTGGGTACTCATAATTTCTCTATTATTCTCTTCAACATTTTGACATGTCTTTCCTTTATCCTTTATATCAACATTGTACATTTGTGTGTAAATGGGGAGACCAAATGTGTATATGATTCCTTTCTGTGATAGGTTTGCATAAATTCTCCCTTCTTTCTTAATGACCCTCTTGGTTGGCTTGTAGTAATTCATACATTGCATAACTAATTGAAGGGCGTCCATCACTAGTGGAAACCCTCCTAACAAAAGTAACCCATTTGTCATAGCATTCTTGGTACACTGAGAAGAATTTTCTTGTAATATCCATGAATGGATTTCAATATCAAAAGACCATACCAAATGAGTGTCTATAACCACTACACTGATTGGTACGTATTATAAATTGCAATATTTGAATTCATGTTCTCGCCTTGTGTCAGAAGTGCTCATTTTGTCTAATGTGTTCTATAATTTTCAAAATGTGTTTCTTTTGTGCAAGTTAGGGTTAAATTTAACCAAAACTAATAGTTTATAAAATTTCAATTCACTTTCAATTAAATTAATGAAATCAGAGAATAATCAACATTTCATATCTAAATGGAAATACCATTATCTAGACATATCAGCTTGAAAATCACTTAACAGAATATCAATTATTGAGAACATACCTAGTTCTAGTTGATATTGACGATATTTGAAAATGCAACTCCAAAACCCTTGGTAGTTGTGTATTGGTTTCTCAAAATTTACCTCTCTTTGCATGCTAGTGTCATTTCGTTACTTCAATGTCCTTTGCAAATTTGCAATATGACGCGAAGTAGAGTGTTACAAAAGCAATTGCATGCTTGACGTTGTTCCAAGTACATAGGTAGTTCACCACCTTCATTAATTACTTGTTATTTTGCATTAAATCTTCGAATAAAGGTGCAATCATTACAAATTATGGTCCAAATCATGAAAACCTAGATTTATGTGTCGACTCGCTACTTGAGAAGAAAGATGACGTGATGATTATACATGGAAATTAGATGTCACATTGATTCTTTGTAAGGTATATGTCATTAAAGATATGTGTTCAATTGGTGATCACCGGAATTAATAGCTTTCCGGTATTAAATTTTGAAAAAGAAATGTTGGGATCCAGAAATACCTTCTAGGCTTTGAAAAGAGAAAACTAGAACAAGAGAAAAGACTAGAAACCAAGTCTAAAATATAGATTAACAAAATTTCAAAATGGACTCTTCAGTTTCCAACTTTTGAGTAAGAAAAGAAAAAGGAAACAATAAAATACCAGGCTTTGGTAAAAAGGAAACTATCGGGATTGATTACTTCGATCAAGAAATACTAGGTGGAGATAAAATCATATGAAGATAAAAATTCCCTTGGTGCAAACGTAGGACTCTGGGACTCTGATTTCTGGTAACATGTTAACTTTGTAAAAAAACTGAAACACTGAATATGGGAAACAAAAGGATAAAACAACAAAAATTCCAAGGGAAATTGAAAGAAAGATCAGCAACCAATCGAGTAGTAGAATGACACCAAAGAAAATGAAAGTAAAAAGGAACATAGGAAAATTAAAAAGGGGGGTCCACATTTTTCCAAGGGGAAAAATGGGGTGTGTTGTGACACAACACAATAAAAAGAAAATTCGGACCCAATAGCTTGGCAGTGGTGGGCCCTCAATTTGCATATCGTTGGTTGTCAAAAGCTCACAACCTCTAACTAGAGGTCCTTATTTTTAGACTTTTGGCGACTTACCGATGGAACAATAAGGAGTAAGGAGAATTTTGTCAGTGTGACAGTGTGACATTAGCGAGAGAATGGGCTATGTCTCTTCAACATAGCGATAGTGACACTATGGAGATTTATCAATGAGACAATATAGTGTTGGGAAGAGTTTCGTCCATGTCTCTTTGACAGTCTGATAGCTATCTTATTGACGAGAGTCTGGGAGAAGTCTCCTCGATGGAGCGACGAGGAGTATGGAAGTGTTGTCGATGAGATTGTATGGCATCAATGAGACCCTTGTCAATGTATCTTCAACATGGTAATGTGAAGGAAATGCTAACTGCGTGACCCAATAAGGTTGAGATGCATTGATGGTACAATCAACGAGTGAGGATGATGACGTGGGCCAATAGGTGGTGATGCCTGATTATGTGATCGGATAGCTCACATTATTATTGTGAGTCATGTTGGTGACACTTGTATCTAGTGGGACTTGTCAAAGGCAGCAACGAATGGTGTCGGTGGGACAATTCCCTATCGACAGGAGTGAAGTTGGTGCCTTAATGATGGTTTGATGTCTTTCTCATCGGTGTGACTTTGGTCCATCAGTGAGACTATAATGGGTGTCCCTATGATAGGGTGATATGATAGATCGATTGTGGAGATTTGAGTGACCATTAATTTGAAGGTCATGTTTTAAAGTGATGGGTAGTGAATGATAACCATTGGATCCTAGTGCAATTAAGGTTTATCTATGGCCATAATTCAAAATGTGGTTTCCCTAATGGTTAGTTGCTCCCATTTGTTAGTGTTGACTATGCAACTATGGCACATTTGCTTCTTAGCTACTAGATCAATTCCAAATGGCTATAGATTGAATTATTGCACTTCTTCCAAGGCTGAAGTGATTGTTCAGTGATGCCATTGATGTTAGGGCATGTTTGTCCTGACTATGATCATAGATTTCTCGAGAGTTCCATGCCTATTTTTAGAATTCCATAAATGTTGGAGTGTGCTCGAGGTGTCAAAGGCCTTTATGGCTAGTTTTACTTCATTTTTTGGGGAGAATTCTTGCAATTTGATCAGATTTATAATCCTTTTTGTAACTTTGATTGAGCTAGGGTTAGGGTTTGAATTCAAATTCTAAGTTATTCTTGCACTATAAAGGAAATTTTTTTTTTCTTCAGGATCGAACTTCTACTATCCAACTTGAGTGGTCTGGTGTAGTATTTCCCTACTTGATTTTGTTTTCTATGCTTTATGTAATCCTTTGCTTTGAGTCAAGTTGGATAGGGTAAGTCCTTTGGACACATATAGGAAATGTAATGAGCTATGCTTTGTAATAAGAATAGATGACCGCCATACAACATTTGTATTTTGCTTCATTATATATGTCAATTTGTATGTTCTCCAAATATTGTATGCATTATCTTTTGAATCAATATAATCAAGGGTTGTGTTGATGCTTCAAACACATTTTTTGTTCGAGTTATGTTTATTTTTCCCATCATTCAAGGAGTGGTGTAATTTCTTGTATAAAGGTAACGAAGGTAATGGAGTGCAGTGTGGATAACTAAGTGACATGTTGATTGTCCTTTTGTTGGTTTCTTGCTGTAAGGTAGTAGGGTTATGAGAATCCATGGTTGGTCTATTATATGGGTTTGTTTCATTCCTAACTCTGTGTGGATTAGCCATTGCTCAAGGAGATTCATAAAGTATGAGTCTAGGGTAGAATCAAAACTTTCCATTTAAGAACATTTCATGCTTTCTTAGTTTAGATTTTCTTTCATGTTGCCCTTTCCATACTACCACAAGTCACTGCTAATAGGGAGAGTTGTGTAGATGATTTATCCCATTGAATGCCTTCCACCATTGTAGTGTGATCATCTACATTATTGTATAGTGATACCCACCTTGGTCTTGCAGAGCCTAAAGTGCAGAGGAGAGGCTTTCCAATTAGTCATCTCCTATTTGTTGGCCAGTGACCTAGGGTCTCCGAGTATAAGGAGAAGCTACCCTTTAGAAGATGCTAGACCATCAGTTGGAAAAACCAACACCAACCTCCTCTATGAACTTTGTTGGAGCATAACAATACATTCTTTTCTTGAAGTCTACCAAGTCAATGTGTCACATGTTGGTGTCTCCAACTTATCCCTAATAACAGTTTATCTTACACTCAGGGAGCCTTCCTTTGAAGTCATATTTAATCTTCTCTACCCTCGAAAGCTCCTAGTTTACTGGTGAATTTTTCTTCTTTCCTTTTCTAACCTTAGATTTCCTTAACTCTGCCTACATCTAGGTAGAAAAAATATAATGGGTATGTGGAGGATCATCATGGAAAAAACAAGACCTTAAGTGCCAAAAAATTAAGAAAAATCAAAGCTAGGCAACTTGACATAAAAATTTGAATAAGTTATCTATATTATTTCAAAAATATGTAAGAATAGAATCTGTATAAAATTGAATGTAAATTCTAAGCTACTAGGTTTATTAAAAAAAAAACTATTTGGTGAAAATTTGAAATTTCAATGCATTAGTACTTAAATTTTAGGGGGAAAAAAGGAAGTAGGTGTCTATCTGACCACCTTAACCATAATAAAATGATAATATTTTTTTTATAATATTTTAGATATAAGTAGAGCACTCATGTCATGATGTGATGCATATTTTTTTATAATTTTTTTCCAAGTAAATAATTAATTATGAATTTTTTATTATAACTTTTAAAAAATATAAAAACCCATATGTCTAACCACCTTAACTTGGTCAAAACTTCATGAATTAATTTTTTTTAAATCCTATAGTATGTGAAGTATAGAATGTGGAACATTTTTCAGATTCAAAAAATGTGACACCATCTGAAAGATATAGATGTTTTTCAATCAGCCTATCAATCAAGACTTTAGTCGTAATTCAAATAGAAAATGAATAATAATAATTTATTAAATTCAAAGTAAAACATAATTTATATTTGTGGAAAGCTCATAATATCCTTTAAAAACCCTTTCCATTTCATCAATTTTGGTTAAAAAAAGGTTGTCAGACACATACCCTTCACAAACCCATTATATCGCCACTATTTGGCCCATCATGATCCTGCACATACCCTAATAATTATTTGAAATGCTTAAAGATCTAAGATGGAGTTAGAAAAACTTAGACATCCCGAATCAACAATATTTAACATTATGCCACCAATTAAGAATCAAAAAGAAATCATTTCAAAACCCTTAAATTAAGATATAAAATATACATTAGATTTTTGAAATAGTCGGGAGAATTAGGGAATCTAGTAGCACAAGGATTTAACGAAATCCAAGACTCCATGGAAACTATGAAAATGGTTCTATCAAAAAATTTAAAGGCTTGAAAAATAGGTATGTACAAGATCATCATTGAAAAAGCAGGCCCTTAAGTGGCAAAAAATTTAGAAAAATCAGAGTTAGGCAACTTTACATAAAAATTTGAATAAGTTATCTATATTATTTAAAAAATATGTAAGAATAGAATATGTAGAAAATTGAATGTAGTTTCTAAACTAATAGGTTTGTTTAAAACAAAAAAAAAAAATCTATTTGGTGAAAATTTAAAATTTCAATGCAGTAGTCCTTAATTTTTAGGGAAAAAATAAGAAGTAGGTGTCTATCTAACCACCCCAACCACAATAAAATGATAATTTTTTTATAGATTTTAGATATAAGTAGAGGACTCATTTCCTGATGTGATGCATATTTTTTTGTAATTATTTTCCAAGTAAATAATTAATTATGAATTTTTTATTATAACCTTTAAAAAATATAAAAACCCATATGTCTGACCACCTTAACTTGGTCAAAACTTCATGAAATTTATTTATTTTTAAATCCTATAGTATGTGAAGTATAGAATGTGGAACATGTTTTAGATTCATAAAATGTGATACTATTTGAAAGATATAGATGTTTTTCAATCAGCCTATCAATCAAGACTTTAGTCATAATTCAAATAGAAAATGAATAATTATTATTTATTAAATTCAAAGTAAAACATAATTTATATTTGTGGAAAGCTCAGAATATCCTTTAAAAACCCTTTTTATTTCATCAATTTTGGTTAAAAAAAGGTTGTCAGACACATACCCTACACAAACCCATCATATCACCACTTTTTGGCCCATCATGATCCTGCACATACCCTAATAATTATTTGAAATGCTTAAAGATATAAGATAGAGTTAGAAAATATTAGACATCCCTAATCAACAACATTTAACATTATACCACCAATTAAGAACCCAAAAGAAATCATTTCAACACCATTAAATTAAGATATAAAATATACATTAGATTTTTGAAATAGTCAGGGGAATCAAGGAATCAAGTAGCACAAGGATTTAACGAAATCCAAGACTCCATGGAAACTATGAAAATGATTCTATCAAAAAATTTAAAGGCTTGAGGAATGGGTATGTGAAAGATCATCATGAAAAAAACAATCCCTTAAGTGGCAAAAAATTTAGAAAAATCAGAGTTAGGAAACTTTACATAAAAATTTGAATAAGTTATCTATATTATTTCAAAAATATGTAAAAATAGAATATGTAGCAAATTGAATGTAGTTTCTAAACTAATAGGTTTGTTTAAAACAAAAAAATCTATTTGGTAAAAATTTTAAATTTCAATGCAGTAGTCCTTAAATTTTAAGGAAAAAATAAGAAGTAGGTGTCTATCTGACCACCCTAACCACAATAAAATGATAATATTTTTTATAATATTTTACATATAAGTAGAGGACTCATTTCCTGATGTGATGCATATTTTTTTTGTAATTATTTTCCAACTAAATAATTAATTATGAATTTTTTATTATAACTTTTAAAAATATAAAAACCCATATGTCTGACCACCTTAACTAGGTCAAAACTTCATGAAATTCAATTTTTTTTAAATCCTATAGTATGTGAACTATAGAATGTGGAACATGTTTTAGATTCAAAAAATGTGATACTGTTTGAAAGATATAGATGTTTTTCAATCAGCCTATCAATCAAGACTTTAGTTGTAATTCAAATAGAAAATGAATAATAATTATTTATTAAATTCAAAGTAAAAAATAATTTATATTTGTGGAAAGCTCAGAATATCCTTTAAAAACCCTTTCCATTTCATCAATTTTTTTAAAAAAAAGGTTGTTAGACACATACCCTACACAAACCAATCATATCGCCACTTTTTGGCCCATCATGATCCTGCACATACCCTAATAATTATTTGAAATGCTTAAAGATATAAGATAGAGTTAGAAAATCTTAGACATTCCTAATCAACAACATTTAACATTATACCACCAATTAAGAATCCAAAAGAAATCATTTGGAAACCGTTAAATTAAGATATAAAATATACATTAGATTTTTGAAATAGTCATGGAAATCAAGGACTCATGTAGCACAAGGATTTAACGAAATCCAAGACTCCATGGAAACTATGAAAATGATTCTATCAAAAAATTTAAAGGCTTGAGGAATGGGTATGTGAAAGATCATCATGGAAAAAACAATCCCTTAAGTGGCAAAAAATTTAGAAAAATCAGAGTTAGGAAACTTTACATAAAAATTTGAATAAGTTATCTATATTATTTCAAAAATATGTAAAAATAGAATATGTAGCAAATTGAATGTAGTTTCTAAATTAATAGGTTTGTTTAAAACAAAAAAAATCTATTTGGTGAAAATTTTAAATTTCAATGCAGTAGTCCTTAAATTTTAAGGAAAAAATAAGAAGTAGGTGTCTATCTGACCACCCTAACCACAATAAAATGATAATATTTTTTATAATATTTTAGATATAAGTAGAGGACTCATTTCCTGATGTGATGCATATTTTTTTGTAATTATTTTTCAAGTAAATAATTAATTATGAATTTTTTATTATAACTTTTAAAAAATATAAAAACCCATATGTTTGACCACCTTAACTTGGTCAAAAATTCATGAAATTCAATTTTTTTTAAATCCTATAGTATGTGAACTATAGAATGTGGAACATGTTTTAGATTCAAAAAATGTGGTACTGTTTGAAAGATATAGATGTTTTTCAATCAGCCTATCAATCAAGACTTTAGTTGTAATTCAAATAGAAAATGAATATTAATTATTTATTAAATTCAAAGTAAAACATAATTTATATTTGTGGAAAGCTCAGAATATCCTTTAAAAACCCTTTTCATTTCATCAATTTTTGTTAAAAAAAGGTTGTTAGACACATACCCTACACAAACCAATCATATCGCCACTTTTTGGCCCATCATGATCCTGTACATACCCTAATAATTATTTGAAATGCTTAAAGATATAAGATAGAGTTAGAAAATCTTAGACATCCCTAATCAACAACATTTAACATTATACCACCAATTAAGAATCCAATAAAAATCGTTTCAAAACCCTTAAATTAAGATATAAAATATACATTAGATTTTTGAAATAGTCATGGAAATCAAGGAGTCAAGTAGCACAAGGATTTAACGAAATCCAAGACTCCATGGAAACTATGAAAATGATTCTATCAAAAAATTTAAAGGCTTGAGGAATGGGTATGTGAAAGATCATCATGGAAAAAACAATCCCTTAAATGGCAAAAAATTTAGAAAAATCAGAGTTAGGAAACTTTACATAAAAATTTGAATAAGTTATCTATATTATTTCAAAAATATGTAAAAATAGAATATGTAGCAAATTGAATGTAGTTTCTAAACTAATAGGTTTGTTTAAAACAAAAAAAAATCTATTTGGTGAAAATTTTAAATTTCAATGCAGTAGTCCTTAAATTTTAAGGAAAAAATATGTAGGTGTCTATCTGACCACCCTAACCACAATAAAATGATAATATTTTTTTATAATATTTTAGATATAAGTAGAGGACTCATTTCCTGATGTGATGCATATTTTTTTGTAATTATTTTCCAAGTAAATAATTAATTATGAATTTTTTATTATAACTTTTAAAAAATATAAAAACCCATATGTCTGACCACCTTAACTTAGTCAAAACTTCATGAAATTCAAATTTTTTTAAATCCTATAGTATGTGAAGTATAGAATGCGGAACATGTTTTAGTTTCAAAAAATGTGATACTATTTGAAAGATATAGATGTTTTTCAATCAACCTATCAATCAAGACTTTAGTCGTAATTCAAATAGAAAATGAATATTAATTATTTATTAAATTCAAATTAAAACATAATTTATATTTGTGGAAAGCTCAGAATATCCTTTAAAAACCCTTTCCATTTCATCAATTTTGTTTAAAAAAAGGTTGTCAGACACATACCCTACACAAACCCATCATATCGCCACTTTTTGGCCCATCATGATCCTGCACATACCCTAATAATTATTTGAAATGCTTAAAGATTATTAGATAGAGTTAGAAAATCCTAGACATCCCTAATCAACAACATTTAACATTATACCACCAATTAAGAATCCAAAAGAAATCATTTCAAAACCCTTAAATTAAGATATAAAATATACATTAGATTTTTGAAATAGTCAGGGGAATCAAGGAATCAAGTAGCACAAGGATTTAACGAAATCCAAGACTCCATGTAAACTATGAAAATGAGTCTATCAAAAAATTTAAAGGCTTGAGGAATGGGTATGTGCAAGATCATCATGGAAAAAACAATCCCTTAAGTGGCAAAAACTTTAGAAAAATCAAAGTTAGGCAGCTTGACATAAAAATTTGAATAAGTTATCTATATTATTTCAAAAATATGTATGAATATAATATGTAGCAAATTGAATGTAGTTTCTAAACTAATAGGTTTGTTCAAAACAAAAAAAAATCTATTTGGTGAAAATTTGAAATTTCAATGCAGTAGTACTTAAATTTTAGGGAAAAAATAAGAACTAGGTGTCTGTCTGACCACCCTAACCACAATAAAATGATAATATTTTTTATAATATTTTGGTATAAGTAGAGGACTCATTTCCTAATGTGATGCGTATTTTTTTGTAATTTTTTTCCAAGTAAATAACTAATTATGAATTTTTTATTATAACTTTTAAAAAATATAAAAACTTGTATGTCTAACCACCTTAACTTCATAAAATTTTTATGAAATTCAATTTTTCTTTTTTTAATCCTATAGTATGTGAAGCAAAGAATACGATGCATGTTTTGGATTCAAAAAATAGGATACTATTTAAAAGATATAGATGTTTTTCAATCAGCCTATCAATCAAGACTTTAGTCCTAATTCAAATAGAAAATGAATAATAATTATTTATTAAATTCAAAGTAAAACATAATTTATATTTGTAGAAATCTCAGAATATCCTTTAAAAACCCTTTCTATTTCATCAATTTTTGTTAAAAAAGGTTGTCAGACACATACCCTACACAAACCCATCATATTGCCACTTTTTGGCCCATCATGATCCTGCACATACCCTAATAATTATTTGAAATGCTTAAATATATAAGATAGAGTTAGAAAACATTAGACATCTCTAATCAACAACATTTAACATTATACCACCAATTAAGAATCCAAAAGAAATCATTTCAAAACCCTTAAATTAAGATATAAAATATACATTAGATTTTTGAAATAATTCGGGGAATGAGGAATCAAGTAGCACAAAGGATTTTAAAATCCAAGACTCATGGAAACTATGAAAATGATTCTATCAAAAATTTAAAGGCTTGAGAATGGTGTGAAAGATCATCATGAAAAACAATCCCCTTAAGTGGCAAAATTTAGAAAAATCGAAGTTAGGAAACTTTACATAAAATTTGAATAAGTTATCTATATTATTTCAAAAATATGTAAAAATAGAATATGTAACAAATTGAATGTAGTTTCTAAACTAATAGGTTTGTTTAAAACAAAAAAAATCTATTTGGTGAAAATTTTAAATTTCAATCTGATAGTCCTTAAAATTTAAGGAAAAAATAAGAAGTAGGTGTCTATCGACCACTAACCACAATAAAATGATAATATTTTTTATAAGATTTTAGATATAGGTAGAGGACTCATTTCCTGATGTGATGCATATTTTTTTGTAATTATTTCCAAGTAAATAATTAATTATGAATTTTTTATTATAACTTTTAAAAAATATAAAAACCCATATGTCTGACCACCTTAACTTGGTCAAAACTTCATGAAATTCAATTTTTTTAAAATCCTATAGTATGTGAACTATAGAATGTGGAACATGTTTTAGATTCAAAAAATGTGATACTTTTTGAAAGATATAGATATTTTTCAATCAGCCTATCAATCAAGACTTTAGTTGTAATTCAAATAGAAAATGAATAATAATTATTTATTAAATTCAAAGTAAAACATAATTTATATTTGTGGAAAGCTCAGAATATCCTTTAAAAACCCTTTCCATTTCATCATTTTTTGTTAAAAAAAGGTTGTTAGACACATACCCTACACAAACCAATCATATCGCCACTTTTTGGCCCATCATGATCCTGCACATACACTAATAATTATTTGAAATGCTTAAAGATATAAGATAGAGTTAGAAAATATTAGACATCCCTAATCAACAATATTTAACATTATACCACCAATTAAGAATCCAATAGAAATCATTTCAAAACCCTTAAATTAAGATATAAAATATACATTAGATTTTTGAAATAGTCATGGAAATCAAGGAGTCAAGTAGCACAAGGATTTAACGAAATCCAAGACTCCATGGAAACTATGAAAATGATTCTATCAAAAAATTTAAAGGCTTGAGGAATGGGTATGTGAAAGATCATCATGGAAAAAACAATCCCTTAAGTGGCAAAAAATTTAGAAAAATCAGAGTTAGGAAACTTTACACAAAAATTTGAATAAGTTATCTATATTATTTCAAAAATATGTAAAAATAGAATATGTAGCAAATTGAATGTAGTTTCTAAACTAATAGGTTTGTTTAAAACAAAAAAAATCTATTTGGTGAAAATTTTAAATTTCAATCTGATAGTCCTTAATTTTAAGGAAAAAATAAGTAGTAAATTCTGACCATACCTAACCACAATAAAATGATAATATTTTTTATAATATTTTACATAAAGTAGAGGACTCATTTCCTGATGTGATGCATATTTTTTGTAATTTTTTCCAAGTAAATAATTAATTATTAATTTTTTATTATAAATTTTAAAAATATAAAACCCATATAGCCGACCATAACTTAGTCAAAACTTCATGAAATTCAATTTTTTTTAAATCCTATAGTATGTGAAGTATAGAATGCGGAACATGTTTTAGATTCAAAAATGTGATACTATTTGAAAGATATAGATATTTTTCAATCAACCTATCAATCAAGACTTTAGTCATAATTCAAATAGAAAATGAATAATAATTATTTATTTAATTCAAAGTAAAACATAATGTATATTTGTGGAAAGCTCAGAATATCCTTTAAAACCCTTTCCATTTCATCAATTTTGTTTAAAAAAAGGTTGTCAGACACATACCCTACACAAACCCATCATATCGCCACTTTTTGGCCCATCATGATCCTGCACATACCCTAATAATTATTTGAAATGCTTAAAGATTATTAGATAGAGTTAGAAAATCCTAGACATCCCTAATCAACAACATTTAACATTATACCACCAATTAAGAATCCAAAAGAAATCATTTCAAAACCCTTAAATTAAGATATAAAATATACATTAGATTTTTGAAATAGTCAGGGGAATCAAGGAATCAAGTAGCACAAGGATTTAAAAAAATCCAAGACTCCATGGAAACTATGAAAATGATTCTATCAAAAAATTTAAAGGCTTGAGGAATGGGTATGTGCAAGATCATCATGGAAAAAACAATCCCTTAAGTGGCAAAAACTTTAGAAAAATCAAAGTTAGGCAGCTTGACATAAAAATTTGAATAAGTTATCTATATTATTTCAAAAATATGTATGAATATAATATGTAGCAAATTGAATGTAGTTTCTAAACTAATAGGTTTGTTCAAAACAAAAAGAAATCTATTTAGTGAAAATTTGAAATTTCAATGCAGTAGTACTTAAATTTTAGGGAAAAAATAAGAAGTAGGTGTATGTCTGACCACCCTAACCACAATAGAATGATAATTATTTTTATAATATTTTTGATATAAGTAGAGGACTAATTTCCTAATGTGATGCATATTTTTTTGTAATTTTTTTCCAAGTAAATAACTAATTATGAATTTTTTATTATAACTTTTAAAAAATATAAAAACTTGTATGTCTAACCACCTTAACTTCGTCAAAATTTTATGAAATTCAATTTTTCTTTTCTTAATCCTATAGTATGTGAAGCATAGAATGTGATGCCTATTTTGGATTCAAAAAATGTGATACTATTTGAAAGATATAGATGTTTTTCAATCAACCTATCAATCAAGACTTTAGTCGTAATTCAAATAGAAAATGAATAATAATTATTTATTAAATTCAAAGTAAAACATAATTTATATTTGTGGAAAGCTCAAAATATCCTTTAAAAACCCTTTCCATTTCATCAATTTTTGTTAAAGAATGTTGTTAGACACATACCCTACACAAACCCATCATATTGCCACTTTTTGGCCCATCATGATCCTGCACATACCCTAATAATTATTTGAAATGCTTAAAGATATAAGATAGAGTTAGAAAATATTAGACATCTCTAATCAACAACATTTAACATTATACCACAAATTAAGAATCCAAAAGAAATCATTTCAAAACCCTTAAATTAAGATATAAAATATACATTAGATTTTTTAAATAGTCAGGGGAATCAAGGAATCAAGTAGCACAAGGATTTAACGAAATCCAAGACTCCATGGAAACTATGAAAATGATTCTATCAAAAAATTTCAAGGCTTGAGGAATGGGTATGTGCAAGATCATCATGGAAAAAACAATCCCTTAAGTGGCAAAAAATTTAGAAAAATCAGAGTTAGGAAACTTTACATAAAAATTTGAATAAGTTATCTATATTATTTCAAAAATATGTAAGATTAGAATATGTAGCAAATTGAATTTAGTTTCTAAACTACTAGGTTTGTTTAAAACAAAAAAAATCTATTTGGTGAAAATTTGAAATTTCAATGTAGTAGTACTTAAATTTTAGGGAAAAAATAAGAAGTAGGTGTCTGTCTGACCACCCTAACCACAATAGAATGATAATATTTTTATAATATTTTAGATATAAGTAGAGGACTCATTTCCTGATGTGATGCATATTTTTTTGTAATTTTTTTCCAAGTAAATAACTAATTATGAAATTTTTATTATAACTTTTTAAAAAAATAAAAACTTGTATGTCTAACCACCTTAACTTCGTCGAAACTTTATGAAATTCAATTTTTCTTTTTGTAATCCTATAGCATGTGAAGCATAGAATGTGATACTGTTTGAAAGCTATAGATGTTTTTCAATTAACCTATCAATCAGGACTTTAGTCATAATTCAAATAGAAAATGAATAATAATTACTTATTAAATTCAAAGTAAGGCATAATTTATATTGGTGGAAAGATGAGAATCTCCTTTAAAAAACTTTTTCATTTCATCAATTTTGGGTAAAAATAAAGTCATCAGCCACATACCCATCATATTGCCACTTTTTGGCCCATCATTATCCTTCACATACCCGAATTAGTGATGTTTATTCGAGTGCAAATTCATCATTTTAAATCGCATCACTTAGCCCTTTGATAACTTGAATACCAAAATATTTTAACCCCTAACACATATAAATATTCATCAACTCCTAACCCTAAGAAATTACACCATCAAGAAATGATCATTGTAAAACATCTTAAAATATAAGTGAAGATGGAATTCATGGAATCTATGACCTCAAGAATTCTGTGATAAGAAGCTCATCAAGAAATCCAAAGCCACATGGATTCAATGATAATGGCATAGTTAGGCAGTTCAAGACTCAGTGGAATTCACAAAAAAAGGGACTTATCAAGGTTTCCAAGAGCTCATGGATTTCACAACAAAGGGTCAAATGAATTATTCATTAGTTTGTGGATTTGGCAAGTATACCAAAATCATGCAATCCATGATCTCAAGGATTCGATGACAGGCACAATTATTGAATTTTCCAAGTTCAGAAGGATTACGCGATGGGATGAACTTTGAACAACTAGCTCCTAAGTTTTGTCTATTGTATGAATTTAAAAATTTTGTGTGAACTCACAAAATAATAGGAGGGATTAGAATTAACATCAACTTGATGTATTACCCTTCTATGAGATTGACATTTTAGACATTCACATTCTCTTAATCTCAATCTTCAAAGACAAAAACAACTTAGGGTTTCAACATGAACACATTCAAAAATTACACAAGTTAATGCAAAGGAAAACATAAATTAGCATGAATCATGAGATGCAACAAATTGAACAACTTAGGAAGCCATTAAAGAGAAACCCTAATTTAATTCCTCCACCCATTTTTCAATCAATTAACCTATAAATGATGCACTAAATGTAGATATCTACGAATTCCCTAGATCATATTTATCAAATCCCAAATTAGCATGATGTATTTAGATTGAATATCAATAGAATAAACCCTAGTTCACCAAGAAACACACATAAATATGATTCCCTAGCTTACTTTACATTCCAAATGCGATGAGAAATTGATTACAGTTCAGAACTCAAAGAAAGCAATGATAAATAAAAAAATCACACCAACACAAATTCATGTGAAAATCACAAAGGAATGTGGGTATTAAGACCATACCTTTAATTAGAAATCATGAAAATGAAGAAAGTAGTAGCAATCAAACCCTAGATCCTAATAGAGAAATTCACAAACTCAAATCACTAACCCTAACTCAAAATTTCCCAATGCACTCTACTCTTTGTAGAAATTATGGATGCTCAACAATCATATGAAGTTGTAGAATTCAGAGGACCTTAACTACGAAGAATATCACCAACAAAATAATTTTTTGCAACTTAGGCATACAAATTGAGATTCTATATGAGATGTAAAATAATGTACAAGTGCCTTGTATAACTAGGCAAGAGTGAAATGTAGTATGCATTATGATGTTGACATGTGTCTTGATCTAACAACATGGGACAACTAACTAGCTACCTAGGAAATGATGAACTGATAAGATAAGTTCTAGATGATATTTCTAGAAGAATCTTATTTCCTATGCAAACATGTGAAGGGGGATGACCCCATTTTAACTAATTTCATAGTGAATGCAACCTAGGAATTAATTAAATAATATATCTAAGTAAATTTACGTAGGTGTAATTAAATATTAATTACACAAACACCCCCCATAAGTGCAACTTGGGGAGGAAATGAAAATGAAATGATGATACAATTAATGCAACTAATCTCTCACAAACAAAGCAAAGGGAAAAACCCAATGGGAAGAAAACCCCTCTCCAAAAAGGAGATGAAATGCAAAAAAGATCAAATGATGGAAGACTGATGTTTGGAGATCTCAATATCAATACCCCCAAAGAACTACAACCATCACAAGATACAAAACAAGATCAAAATTGGATACTATATAGACCCCCCATAAAGAAGGGTGGTTCACTCAAGAAGATCCTTAAGACTTGTGGGGAAATAAAGAGCCAAACTAGCAAGACCTAACACAAAACCATCTAGATACCAAAAATATAAAGAGGCGAATGCATCCTGCTATAATGAAACAAATATCAACTATGAATAAGTAGGAGATGAAGGTGATTCCATACTAAGAAGAGCCAATTCCAACCTTCCACCACAACCATGGTAAGAATTACTTCCCTCCCTAGAGTCAGGAGAATCAAGAATATGTGGATTACTAATATCCCAAAAGTGGGAGAAGGTATATACCCATGACTAATGATTAACCACCCAACAACATTGATCTCATTGAATTCATTTTGAATGAGTGTTGACTCACATTTAAACTTAACTATGTTACCTCTCTGTGTAAGTTAATAGACTGAAAGGAGATTATGTGCCATCTAAGGAATATATACTGCATCATGAACATGCCTTGTACCCAAAGTGAATCACATATACTAGCTACATGAACCATAGCAACATTAGCAATAAACATCATGTCAAACTTTGGTGCTCTAAGTGATCCTTAAATGATGTGATAAAAAAACTAGTAACATGCCATGAGGCTCCTAGGTCAATGATCCATCCATCCTATCTATTAACACAAGTAGTGATCAGTGTGTGTCCTTTCCCCTGTATGTTAATTGTGGCAATGTGAGCTATACCTGTATAAGATGAATCCTCATTATTCAAAGGAGAAGAGTGTGATTTAGTGGAAGTAGAAGGAATAGTGATATTATGATCCTTAAGTATCTTCCTTAATTCATGTATTTCCTTCTTAAAACACACCTTCTCACATTGTCCTATCCCATTGCAAAAGGTGCATTTGGGTCTCTCCTTCTTTGGCTTGTCTTCTTTTGGATGTGAGGAATCACTAGACACTGTTTTGGATTTTCCTTTATGCTTTCCCTTTCCCTTAGATGGGTTTGATATCAAAGCATGAGACTTAGTATATGGGTCAACATTATTGAGATTTTTTTGCTCTCTTGTTAACCTTTCAAAAAATGGCTCAAAGGAGGGCATTACAAAACTATCTCCTAATACATCCATAGAAGAATAGAAAGAGGTAGCAAAGTAAAAATAGGAACCCTTCAATTTTGACAAGATCATTGTTACCCAATTTTCATCTATGGGCTCAATCAGGGGAAATTATGTTTTAAATTCGGCACATGGATTAAATGTGGCTCCCATGGCTTGGGTTCAGCCCAACGTGTAGGTTTTTTGTTTTCATTGGGAAGGTCTCCATTTGATGATTTATCAAGGAGCTCAGTTGGAAAGCCTACCTTAGTCAAGTTGGGCATAAAATTCCTCTAAGGAGAAAGTCGGCAAGACCTTCCAGATGTCTTGCTGACTAGTAGGGGTTCTATTCATTTTTGAAATGTCCCAGTCAGCCAGACATTTTAATCACCGTGGGTTTTCATATGTCTCCCTGACATGCTAAATTCTTTCTGACTGACTGCACCATTGGAGTCTCGCCGAAGGATTTTTCCTTCGGCATAAGGTCCTGCCGACGGATAGAGGTCTCAGCGAAAGCTTGTGCCTTCACTATAATGTCTCCCCGACTAAGGGTGGTCTCACCAAAACAAAAGGCCTCGGTGTAATGTTTGGCACTCAGTGTAAGGTCTTGCCAACCACTAATCATCTTGCCGAGAAAGAAAGAGCCATCGGTAAGACTCTTGTCGTCTGCTGTGAAGCCTTCCCAACTGGTGGGAGTCACGTCGATAGTTGTTCACCAGGCCATCATCAGAGATAAAGTTTTACATTCGCCATGAGGTTTCACCGATAGTGAAAGGTCTTGTCGAAATGGATTGATATTGGTGTAATGTTTTGCCAAAGGTCGGGGATCTCGCCTAAGTAATAGGAGCTCGAGGATGTCTCGGCGACTAACGAAGGTCTCGGTGAAAAAAGATGTCATCAGGGAGAAAAGGTGGAGCTCGCTAAGATGTCTTGATGACCGAATGATGTCTCACTGACACAGAATTCCTTTAGCGTAGGACGGTGGTCTTGGGGAGATGTCCTACCGACACAAAGAAGTCTTAGTGAAAGAAAGGAAGCATTTTTGACATGATGTTTGGCTGACTACTGATGGTCTCACCAAAGGTTTTTCCTTTGGCATAAAGTCTTGCCGACATAGCGATGTCTCCCCAACAAATGAAGGAGCTCAGGGAGAATGAGGGAGCTCACTGTGACGTCTCGTCAACACAGGGATGTCTCTCTAAAATGAGGTGAGCTCTCGGTGAAGGAAAGTGAGCTCGTCGAGAGAGTTTGACATCAGCATAATGTCTGGCTGACAAGGCGAGGTCTTGTCGACAGCGGGGCTCCTTTAGTATAATATTTTGTGTTTGCTATGATGTTTTGCCGATAGCAATGATCTCGGTGAAGCAGCTATCATCAGGATAATGTCTCATCGACGGGGTGAAGTCTCACTGAAGTAAAGCGATGTCAACAAAGGAAAGGAGCTCAGTGTAAGTTCTTTCTGACCTATGGGAGTCTCATTGAGAAGAATGATCAGAGCTTGGGGAGAGCAGAATGCGCTAGGATAAGGTCCCGCCGACGGATGGAGGTCTCAGCAATGGAAAGGGATATCTGTATGACTCTTGATGGCTAGCCATGAGGTCTTCCCAAAAGCTATAAGTCTTGTTGATGGTATGGGTGATAGCCACTGTGGATGTCGATATAACTTTTGGGCTCGCTATGAACTCTTGCTGACGATTGTGAGCTATGCCAATAACCACTGAAGGGAATAATCACATCGGGGAGACATGATTAGTGTCTCACCGACATGTGATTTTGTCTAAAAACTTTCAACCAATCAGAGGAAGCTACAGGCGAACCATGGCAATTTGGCCGGTGAGAGGGAGATCAACAGAATGAAAGTTGCATGGATTTTCTATAAGCTTAGGAGCATTCAAGGCAGCTAAGCAAGGAGATTCGAAGAGGGACACGAGGACCAGAAGTTAATGCTGCAAAAGATCTTAAGGCTTCTGCTGAGGGTGATCTATCACCATGATGGACACGAGGATGGATGCAATGGGGCACAACATTAATTTCATAAAAAAGATCTAAGGGGTAGATCTTTCCAAAGGCTGATATTTTGGTAAGCCCAGAGGGGTTGACACACTTTTGTATATAAGGCATTTTGCCTCTTTGTAAAGGAGTTCTTCTGATGCTTTTCTAAAGTTCGTGAATTTTGTAGTCCTTTCTCAGATTAGAAAACTTTTGTAACTCAATTTTGGAGAGTTCTTCTTATGCTTTTTCTAATGTTTTGTGACTTTTGCAATCCTTTCTCAGATTAGCAAACTTTTGTAACTCAATTTTGGAGATAAAATTCAGTAAAGACATTGATTACTATTGATTTGAAGCTCTTTCCTACTTTCTCTTTGCATTTTTGTGTTCATTCTGGTGATTGATCAAGCTTTTAGTGAGGTAATGTTTATTTCCTTCGAGCTTTGTCTCAAATTTTAGAACCTTTATGCAGAAAGTATGTTTTTTGCAGGTTACAAATTGTTTCAAAAGATGTAAAAAAGAATTTTAGATGTGAAATTAACTTTCCTTCTAGGAATCCTTGCACCAAGACCTGTTTGTGAAACACTTTTGCAAAAATATATACAGAAGTGAGTTGTGAAAATTTATCTTTAGTCATTGCAAGAAAGTGTATGAAGTTTGGTTTCAAATCCAAGTAACATTTAGGTGAATCACCATAGGATTTAGTTTTAATTTTAAAGCATTCTCCTTCTCCCTTTTCCTTACAGAATCAATAGTTTTAGGTGACACCATAGGAAGCTGGCCTTCTCCAGAGGCTGACCTCTATTTAGAAGAAATCCACATCTTTAGAGGTCTTCCCATGTTACACTGATGTGTTGAACATCAGGTTCAACATGGTGCAATTTCAGGTGATAACAGTTTTGGCACACCCGGTGGGACTAAGAACTAATTATCAGTCTCTCTTGTCCTTATGTTACTGTTGTTTGGTGTGTACAGTGGTAGTTTTAGCCTCTTGGAGGTAAGTTCAATCACATACCTGGCAACTCCAAGTGTGGAAATTTTTTGGTTTTAGTAGCTCAAGTGCTCACATGTTTTAAGTCTTTGGAAGGAAATCTAATTCGAATGGAAAAAATATGTCAGGTTTTTAGGAGAATATAGCCTTTTACCCTCCATTCCATGAAAACCTTGCATATATGTCCTCTTATCAACCATATTATATAGAATAGTCTGCTGTCATTATTCCAAATGACCCTGTAGCAACAGAGTTCCAACATTTTTATCATGCCTTCGCACCCTCCCACTCCTAATCAATCTCAATGTTGCCCAATGTATGTTTAGAATCAACCACAGGAACTCATTTCTACACAAAAGCAATATGGTAGTTTCAATAACCAGCCCCAAAATGCTAATAAGGGAGTTAGCAATATTAATAAGATATTGCTTGATTTCTAAAGGCAGATGGATGATATTAAGAGAGAGAAAGAGTTTGTTGTGCAGGAGGAAGAGCTTGCTTGTCAAGCTTATATTCAACATCAACAAGACATGGAGGTCCAAGAGTATGAACAGGAGGTTGTTGCTAGACAAGTTGCAGCTAAAGAAGAGCAAATAAAAAGCTTACTTGCACAAAAACAAAAGTAGGAGTTTCAATCAGCCTTCCATGTTCCTAAACAACCTATCTAGGAGGAAATTCCTAGGTTCAAATTTTCAAGTTTTAAGCAAAACTTACTTTCTGAGTTTCCAAGTCAGCCTTCTAGTTTTCAAATTCCAAGTTGGAAGGGAACATACAATCAACCTTGTGAGACTACATGGTCAATTATTCAAATGGAACTAAGCTCTAATGGTCAGAAGGCAGAGGAGCAACTTATTGATCAAGATAGGTTAATCCTCTAGGAAAATCTTACAAATTTGAATCATTTACATCTAGCTATAAGGTGTTCTCAATTGCGGCAGCAAAGGATTGAGCAGCAGGAAGAAAAAGTGAAAGTCGTTGTTGAGAAAGGTCAATTTACAACTTGGAATAAGAGACTATCTCTATTCTCTTAGCTTGATGAAGAGGAGGTTATTGTCGAGTTTTGCTCAATACTGGAAAATGAGGAATCTAAACTTTTGCAAGAAGGTGAGGGGAATCAGGTTGAACATCTTGCTGTCATGGACATAGCTGAGAATCAAAAGGCAGAGTTAATCTTCTCATTTGATGATCTACCTTACTTTATTGACAAGGATGAAGAATTGGACCAACATGAGGTTGATGGAGATAATTCTGATTTATTGTTGCATAAAGGTGAAGGTGAGTTTGAAGTCTTTACTCGTGAACAAGGAGGTTTAAGTAACATTATTCAGGGAGAGCCACATTTTGATGTGCATAAAAATACCCATCAAGTTGAACAAGTCCCTAAACTGGACTTGTTGTTTTGCAAAGACGGTGATTTTGATGCTTTATCAAAACTAGATGAGAACTGCATCAGGCTTAAAATTAGTCTTTCTGTTCATAAAATTAAAGAAGACATTGAGGAGGATATGTTTTGGAATGATTTAGAAGCTTTCTGTACTAATTTGGGTGTTGAACTATTACCTCTTGATGAAGTTAATCATGAACAACTCGAGCTTACTGAAGGAACTTCTTTTTTCTCACTAAGTCAGTCACAGGGTTAGACTTTTCTAGCCAAGGCTATAAAACAACTATGAATGGGCAAGAGACTAGCAAGGAGAGCTCAATTTTTGTCTTTACAAGGGGCTATCCGATCAGAGATTTAGCCCCAAATGGAGTTCAATAAAGTGCCAATGGTTAATCAGGCATTCACACATGGAGCCACAACTGAAAGTGGCATAAAGGATGTACTTGTAGTTGAAAAAGAGTGTGTTCAATTTACTTATCCTCCTTTAAATATAAATGCACATGATCAGTTTAAAGAGGTAAGTAAACTTGTTACCCTCTTTCATAAGGCAGTGCATTGTATTTTCAAACACTTTTCAGTGTACCATCTTTATTCAGCTGTCATTAAGCTTGAGAGTCATTGCATATTGAGGAGAAAGGATAGCTATTCCAATCATCATGTGAATGGTTTTGTTTGACAAATTTCTTACTGGTTAGTGTAGGGTAGGATAGGTTTTATGCTTTCAATAAGTGCTTATGCACTTTAGTTTAATTGTTGTTTCATTTCCTAAGTGTTGTTCTAGCATTGTTAGATAGTTTCATTTCTTCAGTTTTCCTATTTTCATGAGTTTCCAAGTGTTTTAATGAGTTATAAATAAGTTACAACCACATACAAGCTGCTCTAGATCTGTTTCTGAGTTGTCCCAATGACTCCATGCCCAATGGATAGGCCTAGGCTACTGGTTTCTATGTTTAGCAAGAAAACATCCAACTGAGGTCACCAGAAATGTTACCCAATTTTCATCTATGGGCTCAATTAGGGGAAGTTATGTTTTAAATTTGGCACGTGGATTAAATGTGGCTCCCATGAGGGTTGAGTCGAGCGTGCAAGTTTTCAGTTTTCATTGGGAAGGTCTCCATTTGATGATTTATCAAGGATCTCAATTGGAAAGCCTGCCTTAGTCAAGTTGGGCATAAAATTCCTCTAAGGAGAAAGTCGGCAAGACCTTCCAGATGTCTTGCTGACTAGCAGGGGTTCTATTCATTTTTGAAATGTCTCGGTCAGCCAAAATTTTTAATCACCATGGGTTTTCATATGTCTCCCCTACATGCTGAAGTCTCGCTGACCAACTGCACCATTGGAGTCTCGCCGAAGGATTTTTCCTTTAGCATAAGGTCCTGCTGACGGATAGAGGTCTCGGTGAAAGCTTGTGCCTTTGGTATAATGTCTCCCAAACCGAGGGTGGTCTCACAAAAATAAAAGGCCTCGGTGTAATGTTTAGTGCTCGGTGTAAGGTCTTCCCGACTGCTGATCATCTTGCCGAGAAAGGAAAGGCCATCGGTAAGACTCTTGTCATCCATTGTGAAGTCTTGCCGACCGGTGGGAGTCATGCCAATAGTTGTTCACCAGGCCATCATCGGAGATAAAAAATTTACATTTTCCATGAGGTTTCACCAATAACAAAAGGTCTCACCAAAAGGGATTGATATTGGCATAATGTTTTTCCAAAGGTCAGGGATCTCGCCGAAGAAATAGGGGCTCAGGGATGTCTCAGCAACTAATGAAGGTCTCAGCAAAAATAGATGTCATCAGGGAGAAAAGGTGGAGTTCACTGAGATGTCTCGG
>VDFB02137365.1:173398-218602 GCA_007258455.2 Sequoia sempervirens | reverse complement strand
TTCCTCAAATATTCTCATGGGGATGAGAGAAAGAATAAAGAATGAATAGAGGACATGTGGGAAGAAGTGAAGGAATTAAAAATTCCTTTTGGGTGCCTTGGGGGATTAAAAGGTGAATTAAAATTTCACATGGGGAAGTGGAGTGCCTTGTCCAAAAGGAGAAAACCTTTAATAAGGTTGACTCAAGGACATATGCCATAAATAAGATGAGGATTAGGTTAAGCTAATCAAATAATTAAGGTTGTGCAAGTACTCAGTTAGATGGACTAGTGACTCATTAGAAGCAAGTGGAAAATTATGGAGGATGTGACCTTAATGATGATTAAGGGTGTGCACATGCTAACCCTAGTTAATTAGAAGAAGATGAAGTAATTAAGATGGATTAGAGACCAACTTGCAAAAGTTGGAGGATGTGACTATGAGAGAGAAAAGAGGAATTAAAAATGAATTTTAAATCAAAAAGGGGAATATGACTAAATTAAATAAAAGGGTATATTTATTTAATTTAGAGGAAGAAGAGGGGTAAAGTATTAAATTAAATACTTTAGGACCCTTAATGGAAGATACGAGAATTAATTAAACAATAAAAGCAATTAATATTGACGAGAGGATGAACAATAGGATGAATAAGGGGACGTGTTTGATCATATGGAAGTGATCAAATTGGACGTCTACATTTTTCCCCTCTTCAAAAGACTATTAGAATAATAGGGTTTTGAAGAAAAACATAATGTAGATGACTCTGTAGAGGAAGAGACCAGAAAAAGAGATGCCCCAGCATGGGGGAATGCGCGTGAGCTACCTTGAACGGAGGGAAAGCAGAGAGGATGCCCCAGTCAAGAAAAGGTAGTGTTAGAGTGATGGATTAGGAGGAAATGGTAGGGTATGCCCCCTCGAGAAGGGGGACGGGGGAGGAAAAGGGAGCCCCAGTCAACTTCTTGAAAGTATGGAGTGGTACATGTTGGAAAGAGCGCAAAAAAATGAGAAGAACGACGCTTGAACGGAGTCAATCGGATAAACGGTGTGCAACTAGCGGCCCTGGGAAGAAAGAGCTTGGATGAATTAATCGAAGGAATTTTGGTTAAAAAAAAGGAAAAAAAGGACCATGAGGTGAAAATGGAGGGAAAAAGGTGAAAAGGGATAAAAGGTAATTGTGGACTTACCTTGGGCCCATTGTGACAGTTGGCAAGTGGAGAAGGAGGAGAGGAAGAAAAAGGCAGCGAGCGAGAGGAGACACGATGCCGGAGTACGACAGTGACGTCATTCACCGGGCGGACGAGAGGCGTATATTTTTCACCCACTGCGCCGTACCCCACCAGGTTAGCTCAAAACTATACTTTGTATTTTTTAATCATTGATGCACGTATTTTTGAAAAACAAAAACATGGGTTTCGTTCGGGGCGTCGAAAGGGAAAATGGGTAGAAATTTTTTTTTTAATGCTGCCTCGGTTTGCATGCTAGAGGGGGAGCAAGGGGGTGAGCGGCCGCGGCCCGGTCCGCCGCCGGCAGCGGACAGGTCCGTCGTCGTGGTGGACGAGTCCGCCGCCAGTGGTGGACGGGTCCGCCACCACAGCGACGGACGGGTCCGCCACCACCGTGAGCCAGATCCCGCGCCAGCGGACCAACGGCGGCTGATCCGTCGCGAGGCGGACGATCCACCACCGCCCAGGCGGTCGACTACTGACCGTGAGCGGACGGAGTCGGCGCCTTGATGGCGAACAAATCCGGCTTAGGGAGAGGAGGGAGGGATGGGTAGGGGGTGAGGGAAAAATGGGATGGGTGGGGAGAAAGGAGGAAAAAAGGATGGGGTGGGAGAAAAATAGGGCGGGAGGGAAAATGGGGGATGGGAGGATGGGGTAGGGGAAAAATGGGTGGGTGGGGAGAAAGGAGGAAAAAATAGGATGGGTGGGAAAGGGAGAGGAGATGGGGGGAGCGGTAGGGGGGGATGGTGAGGGGAGGGGTAGGTAGGAAAAATAGGATGGGGGGAGGGAAAATGGGGGGATGGGGAGGGGTGGCGGAAAATAGGAAGATGGGCAGGGTGGGGGAGCGTAGGATGGGTGGGGAGAAAGGGAGGGGAGATGGGGGAGGCTTAGGGGGTAGGATGGGTGGGGAAAGGGAGGATGAGGGTGGAAAAATAGGATGGGGGGAGGGAAAATGGGGGGATGGGGAGGGATGGGGTAGGGGGAAAAATAGGATGGATGGGGGGGGAAAGGGGAGAGGAGAGATAGGATAGGGGGAAAAGGTGGTCGGGGAGATGGTTAAAACCAAGAATGAAGGGGGGCACATGCAAATGAAAATGACCAAGACGTGTTTTCGCGTGTGCAGAAAATAGAGATTTTGCGCATTCGAGAGAGGCGATCGAAGGTGCTGGGGAGATGCATGGCGAGGATGACCAGGGAGGATCATCAGAGGCTAGCGAAGGCCGGACTATTACACATGCTAACATATCCGACGATTAAGGCCCATGGGGCCATGTTGACGGCCTTGATAGAGCGATAGGATTCAGAGACGTCGACATTTCACCTACCGACAGGGGAGATGACGGTGACGCTAGAGGATGTGTGGCGGATCATGAGGCTTCCGATATCAGGGCTCCCGATTAGCGAGTGCTGGTCAGAGGACGCAACGTTGGAGGAGTCCTTGCACGTGGTGTTTGGTAGCAACGAGCTACCAAGGGAGCGGGGGCAGTTGGATGTGGACAGGATAGTAGGATGCAGGGTGCCGGTACTATCATTGTACCTGGCCAGGCTCATTAGTGGCATACTATTGCCGGACTGGGGTGGTCGGTATAGGTCAGATGTGGGCAGCTCATAGTAAAGCAGACAGATGTAGGACATTGGTTATTTTTGGAAGATACAAGATGGATTGTGTGGGAATATCGCCAGAGGGCAGAGGTGTTCTACGTCTCTGGATTTTATATCTTATGAGGCGATATATGATGGAGATGTATTGTATCATGACATTTTATTATTTTGATTATGTGATGGCCTTTATTGACATTATGCAGGATGTTTCCTTTATGCAGTTATATTAGATGATTCATGATGTGATTCCGCATGTATATATATATACACATGTTTATATGGATGATTTATGTTTTATGCTTTATGTTTTTATGGATGGATGATCTATGAATGATGCAGATGTTTCTATGACGTATGGATGCACATGTTTATATGATTTATGATGTATGATTGATGGATGCACCTGTGGATGGATGATTTATGCATGTTTATATGATGTATGATGTATGATTCATGGATGCACATGTGGATGGACGATTTATGCATGTTTATATGATTTATGATGTATGTGTGGATGGATGATTTGTGCATATTTATATGATTTATGATGTATGATTTATGGATGCACATGTTTATATGATTCTTGATGCAATTACATGTCAATAATGACCGTTATGAGGATGCGGGTAGGCGATAGGCGGATGGAAGATTGCATTTTCCAAAAACAACCATTAATATCCTGAGAGGAAGAGGACTGACAAGAGGAACAAAGAACGAAAGTACTTGCACAACCAAAATCATAAGCGGTGGTTATGATGGAAATGAAGGGTGCATGCAAAGTGGTGGAAATGCAGTGAAAATGAGATCTTGCCATCTTTGGAGCATTGATTTTTACTATAGCGTAGGGTACCAAGCACCTTGATATAGAAGACCAAGGCGAGCGAGTACTCTACGCATGAAACAAACACAACAGACAATAAGGTTATCCCAACACCCCGAGGTTGTGATGACCTCGGTCGGGCCTGGTATTGTAATAACCACAAACACACAAAGTTGTCCCAGTGTAACACGAGATCCTAGAGATCTTGGTGGGTCTTACGAGGGATAACTCGAGAAGACAACAGACAAAACAAAAGATCAAGGTATGCCCCCATGTCAGCAGGTCAAAGCACACCATGGTATGGCAGACCAAGGCGACCTCGACAAGTGATGGGAAGGAACCTAAAATGATAAACAAAATTCGAAAACATCAAAAGATCATAATCAAGACAACAGGTCCTTTGCCATAGGATCACGGTGATGGATGTGATTGATGAGGTCTACTAGGAAGGATTCATCCTGTTGAGACCAAGGATGGATGCGAAAGTAGGATGATCTAGGTGACGCGGGATGCTATCAAGGGATAAGATCTTGTAACACAAGGGAATTTCATTTGTTAAGAACCGGTAGATGTGGGCATAACTTGATAATGAAGCTCAAAAGACCGACATAACCTACAGACCTAGGGGCTCGGGGGTCGATCATAGATTAGCCTTGCCTACGTGAAAGCACAGAGCCCTCGTAGTTCTAGAAAAGACCATGGATAAAGCAGAAAGGAGACAAATGGTAACCGGTGGTGATGGAAAAATGCCCCGGGGGCGGATCAAGTGATCGACCTTGCCTACATGACAGCGCAGGGGCAACGTAGTTTGACTGACGGACATGACGTGATGGGGTCCAGGTGAGGACCGACGCGATGGATGACCCTACTTGATGACACAAATGTGAATGACGTAAGCTCAGAGTGGGATACTGAAAAGCTCAGGAATGGGGGATAGACTAGGTGGGTCATCCAATGCTCAAGCAATGTTTACCAGATAGCCTGGGATGAGATGGGTGAGGGCAATAATGCGGAAGGGGGGATACTGTGCGGAAGTCGGCATAAAATAACTAGGATGTCGGGTAGATAATGATTAAGCCCTCTATGGATGATGCCTGTTGCCAGGTTTTCACCACCCATACTTGTCCAAGGCGCCACAAAAAGGTGGTTTTCACCATAGGATGGATTTATTTCTCGTGACTATTTTCACTTTCTTTTTTTTTTTTTTGGATTTTCTAATTTTTTTGTATTTTGGATTTTTGGCCAGGTGGGGTAACCGAGCGGACTTAGGCATAGAAATTTTTCAAATGCATGACATTGATAGGCTCGTCAAGGGGTTCTCCTTCGAGAGTAGTCAACCTCTATGCCCCAGATCCATATTTAGCAGCTATGATATAGGGCCCCAACCAATTTGCCTCAAATTTTCCTTTCTTGTCTCGGTCTTGCTGAGTACGTTGGTTCTCTTTAAGGACAAGCTCGCCCACCTGGAATTGGTGAGGACGAACCTTCTTGTTGTAACTACGCTTGAGGCGATTCTGATATGCTTGCAGATGATCGTAGGCCTTTATTCTGCATTCGTCCAGTAACTCTAGCTGTGCAAGCCGTGCAACACGAGCATCCTCTTCGCTTATAAGGTTCTTAAGATAGATTCTCAATGATGGAAGTTCAACCTCGATTAGCAAGACGGCTTCGGCACCAAACACCAGAGAGTAGGGGGTGGCGCCTGTTGGGGTGCGGATGGATGTGCGATATGCCCAGAGGGCAGGATGAATGTGGAGGTGCCAATCTCGTCTAGTGTGATTGACCACCTTTTTGAGAATACGAATGAGGGTTTTGTTGGTCGCTTCCGCCTGACCATTACCCTGGGGGTAATACGGCGTTGACCAACGGTGTTGAATATGGAAGGTATCGCATAGGTGTTTAATGGCTTGGTTCTTGAATGGTTTACCGTTGTCGGAAATGATGGTGGATGGGATACCATACCTGCAGAGAATATGGTACAGGATGAACTTGGAGATCTGAATGCCGGTGATTTGTGAGAGGGGAATTGCCTCCACCCACTTGGTGAAATACTCAGTGGTGGTGATGATGAATGTATGGCCGTCAGAGGATGGTGGGTGAATCTTGCCAATCAAGTCGAAACCCCACTGAGAAAATGGCCATGGTGCTAGGAGGGGCTGAAGATCTTGTGCTGGAGCATGGATTAAATCTGCATGTTGCTGGCACGGAAGACACTTTTTCACAAACTCGCAAGCATCGTGTTCCAACGTAGGCCAATAATATCCAGCCCGTAGGATCCTTTTGGCTAGAGCCATACCATTTGAATGGGCTCCACAAACACCGCCATGTACCTCCGTTAATGTAGTATGGGCTTCAGTCTCATTTAGACATCTAAGGAGGATTCCATCATACCCGTGACGATAAAGTGTATCACCGATGATGACGTATTGAGAAGAGCGATAGATGAAGGATTTGCGTTGGTTACGTGAAAGGTTTGGGGGTATAATGTTTTCACGGAGGTAGGTATAGATGTCTTGGTACCATGGGGAGGTGGGACCCACAATCTCGTACAACATTTCAGTCTCAGGGATATCGTATGCTGGGATTAACAGTTGTTCTACAAGGAACTCACACTCTGTGTGATCCTTGGGCATGTCCAGGAGGGAGCCGATAGTGGCCATCGCATCAGCTGCTTTGTTTCATATCCTGGAAATCTGTTCAAATTGTATGGAGGTGAAGTATTTCTTGAAATCATCCACCATGCATTTATAGGGTAACAACTTATCATCCTTGGTTAGAAACTCATCATTAACTTGCCTCATGACTAGCAAGGAATCACCGAAGACTTTCAACTGAGTTATGTGCCACTGTTTGGCAATTTTGAGGCCAGTGAGGAGAGCTTCGTATTCGGCCATGTTGTTGGTACATGGGAACGCTATCCTGAATGACTTGGGAATGTAGTCACCCTGAGGGGTAACTAATAAAATTCCTGCCCCGGATCCATTATGTGTATATGATCCATCAAAATATAGTTTCCACATGGGGGTTTCCTCAACTGAAAAGACTTCCTCATCAGGGAATTCCGTGATCAACGGGTGAGTGTCAACTAGAGGAGCTTCCGCCAACTGATATGCAATTATCTGCCCTTTGATCGCCTTGCGGTCCACGTATTCTATGTTGAATTCACTGAGGAGCATGACCCACTTAGCCATGCGGCCAGTCAGGGTGGTTCTAGATAACAGGTACTTCAATGGATCGATTTTGGCGATTAATTTTACGGGATGGCTAAGCATGTAATGCCGAAGCTTCTGTGTGCTGAAGACGAGTGCTAGGCAGGCTTTTTCCATGGGAGAGTAGTTTAGCTCGTAGCCAACCAATGTCCGACTAATGTAGTAGACTGCCCTTTCTTTTGACGACTCATCATGTTGCGCCAACAATGCCCCCAGTGCGACTAAAGTGGCAGAGATGTAGAGCAAGAGGGGCTTGCTGGGAATAGGTGGCATCAATATTGGTGGATGGGCCAAATATTCCTTAATCTTGTCGAATCCCATCTGACACTGCGGGTTCCATCGGAAGGTGGAATCTTTTTTCAGAAGATGAGTGAATGGTTGACACTTGTTTGCCAGCTGGGCAATGAACCGACAGATGGACTGCATTTTTCCCTGAAGGCTTCTTAACTGTTTGAGATTGCGTGGAGGGGGCATGTCCAAGATAGCTTTCACCTTAGCGGGATCAACCTCAATGCCCCTGCGAGAGACTATGAAACCCAACAAATTTTCGGAAGTGACCCCAAAGACACACTTTTTCGGATTCAGCCGCAACTTATAATGCTCTAACCGCTCAAATATCTTCTTCAGGATGGCAGGATGTTCTGCTTGTGTTCTGGATTTCCCTAATATGTCATCAACATAGTCTTCCATGATGATATGGATGAGGTCATGGAAGATGACCGTCATTGCCCTCCGATATGTCGCCCCAGCATTTTTGAGACCGAAGGGCATAACATTGTAGCAGAAAGTGCCCCAAGGAGTGGTGAAGGCGGTTTTGTGTTGGTCTTCTGGTGCAATTCGAATCTGGTTATACCTAGAGAAACCATCCATAAGGGACAACATCTCATGTCCTGCTATTAGGTCGACCAACATGTCGATATTGGGTAGGGGGAAGTCATCTTTGGGGCAAGCTTTGTTGAGATCCCTGAAGTCCGTACATATCCGAATGTCACCATTTGGTTTAGCAACTGGCACTATGTTGGAGATCCATGCGGAGTAGTCAATTGGTCTGATAAATCCTGCCTCCAGTAACTTCTCTAATTCCTTCTTGACTAACAACGCGACTTGCAGATGCATCTTGCAGAGTTTTTGCTTGATAGGTTTAGCATCTGGGTGGATGTCCAGGTGATGAACCACCAAGGCGGGATCTAAGCCTGGCATGTTTGAGTATGACCAAGCGAAGTTAACAATTCCCTCCTGGAGTAGCTGTGCAAAGACCGAATATTCTTGTTCAGAGAGTGACTTGGCTACATAGGTGATCTTAGGATTTTCAGCAGTTCCCAAATTAATCTCTTGTGTCTCTTCAATCAAAATAGATGATCGGGCAGATAGCTGAGTTCCCATAAGGGGAAGATGAACATCTCCATCTTCCAGCACCTCTTCGAGGTTTTCGCTATCAGATGCGTCCTTTATTTTTACTTTTTCAAGGTCACGAAGTGCCTCAGGGAGGTTTTCACTAGATGACCATTTGTTATTTTTCTTATTCTTACTTTTGCAACTGGAGTGTTCATCCTCCCCCAATCCCATGAGGTTAACATAGGTATCCGCAGACATACTGATAGGTATGCTAGTTCGTAGGTCCCAATCAATGAGCTCAGGATGGCGAAGGGATAGGCTAATAGTGTAGACGGATAGGCATTCGAACATGGAAGATAGGTCGGCGTGATCAACGTCATCATACGCGCGTATGATGGATTCTTCCTCGGGTATGTCTTCTAATGAGCCATTGTCCATAGCTACACTATTGGAAGCATTAGATGATGTTTCGGGGCCTTTCTGCTTTCTGTCATACCCAATGCCCACATTTCTTGGTAGCGGAAATGTATTAATGGGTTGTAACCGGCCTTGTTCTTGCTTTCCTAGGTCTCTGCCTTGATAGTTATGCTTTCCCACAAACTTTGTCGGCCAGGGGTACTTTTCTTGGAAGTATTCCTTGAGAGGAGTTTTCCGCTGAGGCTCTTCTCGGTAAACCCACTAGCTTATGTCTTCTTCTGGCGCATCTGTCTTGATACTTGGGGATACAAAAGTGGTGGTAGGGATATTTTTTCCATGGAAGGTGACAGTCTTGTCCTCTTTTGGGGTAGCATGGGAAGGTTGACCATACTCATGTGGCGATGGTGGCATGGTCGCTATATTAAGAGCAGTGTGCATTTCGTACTCACCACACCCTTTATCAATGATCTGGACTTTTGTGACTGTAGGATCGGTGGAAGATGGAGCGGCTATTACGGTGGATGGTGGATTAATGGGTGATGACTGAGATGCCCCCATTTCGACCCCAGGACAATAATGTAAATGGGGAAATGATGCCGCTAGAGCGCGGCAATATTCGAATGGTTGGGGGTCGGCATGGATGGTGACCTCTTGTCCATTGATGGGGAATTTGAGGCACTGATGGTAGGTGGAGGGCACGGCTTGCATAGCATGAAGCCATGGACGGCCGAGGAGGAGATTATATGGTAAGTCTAGATCAAGGACATGGCAGGTGATATACTGAACTACTGGTCCCACTTGGACAGGAAGATTGATGATCCCTTCTAAATTTCTTTCTGCATTGTCATAAGCCTTGATTGTAATAATCTGGTTGCTTAAGTCCGCTTGGGTATACCCCACCTGCTTTATGAATTTTAAAGTGCACAAGTTGAGGGCAGAGCCATTATCTACCAAGACCCTTTTTATTTTATGTCGAGCGACCACGACTTCAATATGTAAGGGGCGATTGTGATTAGCATCAATGTTGGGCATATCATCGTGGCTGAAGTGTAGTTGGTGAGATGAAGCTAAGTGTCCTACCAAGGCTTGGAACTGTGTAGGATCCATATTATTAGGCACATGGGTTTCCTGTAGGGCTCTGTTGAGGATTTCTTGATACACGGGGGAAGACTTGAGTAAATCCAAGATGGAGATATGTGCCGGGGTCTTTCCCAGGTGATCAAGGATATTGTACTAGGAAGTTACAGGAGTCGGTTCGGCAGGTGCAGAGGCTGCAGAAACGGTGATGCGGGCTCGTCGTGTGGTAACAACACATTGAGAATCTTTAGCTTTGACATGTATCATGGATACACAAGGTTCTACCTACTCAATGTAATGAATAACACCCTCGTAATTGAGAGGTACATTCTTGTAGCTCACGTTATTTGTGCTATTGTTTTGAGGATTACTATTGGAAGTGCTCGGGCCTTGGTTATGGTTTGGGAAGGCATTTTGATAGATCTGCAACTGAGCATTGGATGACGGAGCTTGATTAGGATCAACTTTGATGTCACCTTGATCTATGAGATCCTGGACGTAGTTTTTTAGACCTTGACACTTATTCAAAGAGTGTCCTTTGATTTTGTGGAACTCACAATATTCATTTTCCCTAAACCATGCGGACTTAGGTTTGGATTCATCGAGTGGCTTGGTGACAGGGTACGTGATCGGATAACTGATCTGCAACAGTTTGTTGAAGACGACACTCAAGGGTTCTCCTAGTTGAGCATATTGGCGCTTAGTGTTCCCTTGGTTATTTTGATTGGACTGTTGGGGAGGACGGGGCGTCCCTTGCGGTACAGATATGGCATTAGGTATCGATTGTTGTTGTTTCTGAGATGTGTTGGCCACGTGGACATGTTTAGTGTCAGTGACACCATCATTTACTACATTTTTGTTTTTGTTCCAAAAATGTGGCTTGTCGTTGAATGTCCTTTCCCTATCTTGGTTATATATTTTGATGTGCCCCTTGGCAAAAAGGGCACGCTCAAGGATGGGTCCTTTCTCCACTACCTCCGCGAAAGTGGTGACATAATGTAATCAGAAGTTGTGGGCCATGTCAGGATGAGAGTTCTCCACAAAAAGGGTGACCATATCCTTCTCTTTCAAAGGGGTTTTCATTCGGCTTGCTAGGGCACGCCACCTTTGAAGGTAGCTAGTAAAGGTTTCCCCTTCACATTGTTTCTCTTTGAGGAGATCCAGGGTATCAGTATCTTTCTCCAAGTTGAAGGAGAAGTAGGAAACGAACCTTTCTGACAAGTCCGCAAAAGATTTTATAGATCCCTTTTCGAGGGTCATGAACCACCCTAGTGCATTGCTTCCCAGACTTCGGGGGAATAGACGCAAGAGATAGTTGTCATTGTGGATCACTTCTTGACACTGGGAGTAAAACTCCCGTAGGTGGGCCTTAGGATCTTTGTTCCCCTTATATTTGTCAAATTTTGGCATCTCAAAATGTTTGGGGAAGGGAATCAATGAGATGGAGGGATCATACGGATATGGGCATAGATCTTCGAACTTGAACGATTGTTTGCTAGTCCCTGCCTGGAGATCCTTTAGTGCGGCTTTGATTTCCAGGATGTCTGCATTGGCTGGTGTGTCAGACGGGTATTGATGGTAGGACGATTGTGGATTCTGAGAGGATGTTTAGAGATGGGTGTATGGATGAGGAGGTGGCAGCCCTTGTTGATACGCCAATGGACCTTGCTGATAAAGAGGTTGCTGTTGTGAGGCGGAATATGGATGGGTCTAGTAGTTATGGGTGGCGTACTGTTGGGAAGTAGGGAGAAGGTGTTGTTGATTGGCTTGCAGATATTGTGGGTGCTGATACGATTGTTGCGATGCCACATGGGAGGGTTGTTGTTGATATTGTTACTGGTTATAATAGTTGTAATGATGGGGCAGTTGTTGATGTATAATTGGCGGCTGTGGTGGGCAAGACAGGATGTTATGTGATGGTTGCGCTTGCAAGCATAAAATGGATGCAAGGAATGGAGATATGGTCAAGGCTGAAGGCCGAGGTTGATTTCCTTGCGATTGATGTTGTGATGGTTGTGTTGAAAATAAGGGATTGACCAATGGTTGTTGTTGAGGTGGGGGTGCAATTGAGATGTTGTGTGAGGGAGGTTGTTGAACGTTGGTGGGAGAGTAGGCTTGGGGAGGTTGTTGGGACACGAATGACGATGGAGGAGGGATGTTGGATTGGGGCGGTTGTTGAGGAATGAATGATGATGGTGGGGGATTGTTAGATTGGGACGGTTGTTGAGGTATGGATGATGATGGTGGCAGATTGGTTGCTCTGGGAGGTGGGGGTAATGCAGCGAAAGGGTTGCCCCCAGTGTTGACAGGAAGTGGGTTCGAGGGGGGTGGTGCCGGTAGCATTAATGGTTGCAGTTGTGGGACGTTTTGTGGCATGCCACATGCAAAAGGATCATTGGGATCAATGGTTTGGGGGGCTCCCGTGACCGAGATGGTGGGATGTGTGGGATTGCCAACAGGATATAGGACAGTGTTGCCGAATTCAGGTTGATGCCAGCCTCCTACGGAAGGAACGTTGGGGACATACGAGCTACTGGGGATGTCATGTGCACCTTGGGGTACATTAGATGTGGAGGTGCCATACTTGAATAAGTTGACACCTGACGGTAACTTGACACCTTTGTCAATCAAGTGAGCCAAGATTTGTTCACCATGTCTTTCGAGGAGGCGCTCCATCATTTGTGCATTAACTGGGTTGCTAAAGTGCTCCTCGAATGTGAGCTCAGGTTGATCAGCCATGTTTTCCTCCCCAGGTGGTGATGTGTTTTGACCATCCACATTGGATTGCAATGAGGTGCCATTGTGGGGATCGTGAGGGATATTAGCACCATAGTTCAGATCTGACGAGATGTTGACTGTGTTGGTGGGATTGTGTGGGTTGTTCGATTGGGCATTCAGGGCTTGTTGGTCGGCCATCTTCTTTGCCTGTGATCGAGTTTGAACGGGCATGCAAGATGATGAGGTAGATCAAGATATTAGAAACACCTTGATGATGAGAGATTGATTTGATTTTGATGAAATATTAGTTGATGATGATTGATTAGGTCGTCGTGGATTGGCTTGATGGAATTGGATTGGATTGATTGGTAGATATTGGATTAACCTAGATTCTGGGTTTTGATCCGAATAGGTTTGATGATGTTGGGATCAGATCAATCTGATGATTAGGATTGATGTGATGATAGATACGATGAAGACCGAGATCCACAACCGAGTTTAAGAAGGATCCTTGGTAATACTAGGTATTGATTGAAAGGTGGATGTATGATAACGACACCGAATCCAACTTGAGATAGAAGTGGATTGATTGGGTCGAAAAGGATAACTAACCTAAGATGGATAGCGATCCTAAGCCAGCTATGATGATTGTGATTAGGGATGAATACCTAGGTCAACTTGGATGACAACTCCAATGGGGTTTATATGGACTAACGGAGATCGGAGATGAAAGCATGTCTAGGACGGATGGGGAGTGCCTCAAGATGGATGAATGGCTCTCAAAACAAACAAAGGACTGTTCAGGACAAATGGCCCTTAGAATGACGGGATGGGGGCTCGGAACGGGCGTTCAAATGTTTGTTTTGGGATGCTAAATGGTCGTCTCAATGTTCAAAACAGAGGGACAATGAATGCCAAGTGATGATATAGGCTAGTCAAAGGACAGGTCCGCCACAGAATTAGGACAGGTCCGCCACTACACTGGGACAGGTCTGCCACTGCACTGGGACATGTCTACCACTGCACTGGGATAGGTCCGCCACTGCACTTGGACAGGTTTTCCACTGCACAGGGACAGGTCCGCCACTGCACTAGGACAGGTTTTCCACTACACAGGGACAGGTCTGCCACTACACTAGGACAGATCCGCCACAGCACGAGGACAAGTTTGCCAAAGGATAAGGTCAAGTCCGCCAAAGGATAAGCTTAAGCTTGATTTTTTTGATAGATGGCAAAGGCAAAAGACCCAAATTGTAGCAATCATAAAAAAGACTTGGCCAAACTGATAATCACTGGTTTTTGCACAAGAAAGACAATTCAAACAACACAACCCTAAGATTAGTAGAAACGGGTATGGTCAACAAAGTCTTCTACTCTAGGATGCACATGGTTTCTAAGGAGTCCTTGATATAGACCTGGTACGTGAGGCCCAAACCGTGAACACCAACCCGTTACAAGCGTGAGTCGGGAACCTTAGTGAGATACTAAAGGCTCGGACCAACTCTTCACGTCATCCCAATGCTTCACCAATTACAACGTGGTTGGATTGAGGTACAACTTTCACTCTCCCCCTTTTATATACCCCGCCGGTATGCGTGGTTGGAATCGTCCCTTAGGGTGATGAAATCCCCAAGCAGGTCCCACTAAGAAAGTGAAAAAGGGTGACTCAAAAGGACCTGGAAAGCTACGATTTCTCGTCACCCAAGATCGCCAAATGGTGCAAGGGGATTGGATACGTCAAATAGCCTTCCCAAACATGCCAAGAAAGGTTTATTGACACCCCTTTAATTAAACTATGTTCCTATTTTACCAAAAGACAATTCGAGAAAACTTGAAATTTTTACCTTCTGGAGGACAGGTCCGCCACTCTGTAGGGACAGATCCGCCACTCTGTTAGGACAGGTCCGCCACTTCAGGACAGGTCCGCCACTGAATTAGGACAGCTCCACCACTGCACAGGGACAGGTCTGCCACTCTATTAGGACAGGTCCACCACTTCAGGAGTGGTCTGCCACTGCACAGGGACAGGTCTGCCACTGCACTGGGACAGGTCCGCCACTGAACTGGGACAGGTCCGCCACTGCAGGACAGGTCCGCCACTCTGTCAGGACCAGTCCGCCACCCCAGGACAGGTCCGCCACTGCAGGACCAGTCCGCCACTGCAGGACCAGTCTGCCACTCCAGGAGGACAGGTCCGCCACTCTATAACCTGGACCTGCAAAAATGCAAAAAATAGCAAACGTGAAAGAAAGAGACCCGTTTGTGGGTCCCACCGGGCGTGTCGAAAATGTGATAGGTCGAATGTGAGCATTAGAAAGCTAGCAACAAGCTAAAAGAGTGCAAATAAACAACTAAAACAACCTACACCTCAAGATTAGCCTAAGTTGGAAACAACACAAAGCAAAAGCAACGAAATGGAACCTTATACCTTGCGTTGAGTCGATCCTTTGGTTGGCCCTTCGATCTTTGACATGTATGCTCCTTGGATGGCACAAGATGTGAGATGTGAGATGCAAATGATGCTTGGAAACATGAAAATAGCTAAGTATTGGTTGAGAAACAAAACTGCAAGAGTTTGGCTAGCCCAAAATGATCTCCCCAAAATGGGAGAAAAGAAGGGGTATTTATAGGATTTTTGGGAAATCCTAGGGGAAATGGACAGTCAAGATTGAGCCACCAAATATCAAGATGTAGGGCCAAGGTGAGTTGAGAACTCACAAGCCCTCACATCTTGACATGTGGCATGTGAGATAGCCCTAAAAGGTGAAGTGGACATGAGGTGGAAGGAGAAGGACATGACATGGAGGGGTACAAAGTACCTTGGGATTGGACAAGATCTCCTCATAAAGGAGGTCCTTGTCCCCATGTGAGTGAGAGGACAAGTGAGGAATTAAAATTTCCTCAAATATTCTCATGGGGATGAGAGAAAAGAATAAAGAATGAATAGAGGACATGTGGGAAGAAGTGAAGGAATTAAAAATTCCTTTTAGGTGCCTTGGGATTAAAAGGTGAATTAAAAATTCACTGGGGAAATGGAGTGCCTTGTCCAAAAGGAGAAAGCCTTTAATAAGGTTGACTCAAGGACATATGCCACAAATAGGATGAGGATTAGGTTAGGCTAATCAAATGATTAAGGTTGTGCAAGTACTCAGTTAGATGGACTAATGACTCATTAGAAGCAAGTGGGAAATTATGGAGGATGTGACCTTAATGATGATTAAGGGTGTGCACATACTAACCCTAGTTAATTAGAAGAAGATGAAGTAATTAAGATGGATTAGAGACCAACTTGCAAAAGTTGGAGGATGTGACTATGAGAGAGAAAAGAGGAATTAAAAATGAATTTTAAATCAAAAAGGGGAATATGACTAAATTAAATAAAAGGGTATATTTATTTAATTTAGAGGAAGAAGAGGGGTAAAGTATTAAATTAAATACTTTAGGACCCTTGTGGAAGATGCAGGGTATTAATTAAACAACTGGCTTAATTAATATTGACAGAGGGGATGAGCAACCGGATGAATAAGGGGATGCGTTTGATCATATGGAAGTGATCAAATTGGACGTCTACAGCTTGAAAGGAAAATTTTAATGAAATCCACTTCAAATTTTCTCACTAGAAGCATTCAAAAGTTGTGTTAGATCAAGTCAGAATGAAACTTGTTTGAAAAAAAAACAAATTAGTTGGGACCACAAGTGGACCCAACATGCTTTACATAATGTGAGGAAGCTCACATGAGAAGATAATGTTCAAATTGGTGTCTTTTGATGGTTGTTTGCAGAAGTGTTCTTGTTATCAGGGAAAACCCATAGTATCTAGTGATGCCTCTTGAACTAAAGTTGGTAAATTCAAATCTTCTATTAGAAATGCAATATGAGGTTAGAATTCTTGCATTAATCTCCCATGCTTGTAGCATTGTGCGAGGTAACAATAGATAAACTCTCCAATATGGATCATTTAGAGGGAAATTGTTTCTTCTACTTGTTTCCACTAATTTTAAAGGTCACACAGTGTGCATGCCAAGACATTAAGTTAGAGAAAAATTGCACACACAAAATACATGATAATTATGAAAGACAAAGTCATGCAAAATCAAATAGGGCTGCAAGAAACAGTATAAAGGATAGAATTTAAATGATGATTAGCTCAAAACGAAGAGAACTATTGATGGGGAAAATGTGGTAGCTCGAATTGCTTATTGTGTACTTTTTTGTGCATAAAGTTTTGAGAAAGGATTACCAAACTCCTATCCAACAAAGAAGAAAATGGTGCTTCACTTGAAATCGTCGTGGGATAAAATCACAACACTATTTAATCTTGTTAGATTGTTTGAATAGATACAAGATTAAAAATAAATAAAAAATTCATAGATAGGGCCAACATTGTTCAAATTTCTTGATTGTGAGGATACATATATACTTACAACCATGGTTATGGCTCAAGTGAGATCCTACTAGGCCCAAATTTGATTGGGATGTACATTTAAATGGATAAAAAATCACCAAGGGTTTGTGTGTGCTTGGTAACACAAAGTGGCAAAAATGATGATTGGCTTAATGCAGATGAGATAGTTAAAGCTCGTAAGTGGCGAAGGAATGCTTGTTGGGGTGCCATTGAACCAGCTGAGAAGGGATCCCTTTGATGTCTCAGAGCATTCTTACACAATGCCATGAAGTGGCTGCATAAAATACCTATTTTGTGTGATGAAAATATGCATAAGCCTCTTCATGCGGGAAATTTTTTCTTGTAATGGAAATGTATCAAAGTGTTTGTGGAGTATCAAATGCAATGATACTGAATTTGCATTGCTTAATTCCTCAAATTTTAGAACTTCAAATATAGACTATGTTGCAAGACAGTTGAAAGAATTTTTTTTGCATAAACCTACAAGTGACCAATTTTATTTGAAAAAGCTTATGTCAGTGCTAATTTATTTGTTGGTGTCTCCTTGTGGAAGCCACTACAAGAGGTATTTTATTTGATGCCCAAGGATGAGAAAATGTGACATGGGTTTTCTCAAGATAGCCACTCTGCCAGATGAAGTAGGAAGGTCGACGCTTGCAGTGTGAATGTATCAAAAATTTTTGAGGAAATTCTCTATTGGTGCACAAACTAGGTAATGTTTTCTATAAATGGGTGCCATCGAACTAGCTGAGGAGGGTGAATTGAATTCTTCTATTGGGTTTTAAATTGGATATTAGCACTGTTATGTAGTTGTTTTGTATTAGGAGATGGATCTAGGGAATGTGGCATTGCATTACTAGAGAATTTTTTCCCCTTTCTACCTCAAACAGGTTGAGACAATGATTAGAGAAGTAAAGGATATTGCCAATGGAATGTCAAGCAAGAATTCTCTTATCCACCAAATGCTTTTCATGGTGAACAACATTGAATGTCTTGGAATAGATAAACATTTCCAAAAGGAAATAAAATAAGCTTTTGGTTATGTTTATAGGCATTGGAATGAAAAAGGTGGTGCTTGGGTGGATGTGAATACCATAGCCTTATCACGGTGAATCCCTCACTTGCATAGTTATGATGTCTCTTCATATTTTCATGGTGACTATTGTGAATTTTCTTGCTAAGTGTTGAGGGTTCAAAGGAGCTAGCAAGGTTGATTTAGGGAAAATAGGGGAGAAAAATATGATTGATGGTCAGATTAAATGGAGGCAACGTGGTGAAATCATAGCCCCACTTCACTAACTCAGCTCGAAGGAGGGTGATGCCAATAAGATATGGAAAGGGTGTGCGGGCTATTGCCACGTGGAAGATGGGCCTATGACATTAAAAGAAAATAAGGTAGAGCATAGAAATTTCAAGAGACCGATGCATAATATTTAAACAACCTTTGCTAATTAAAATAAAAAAATATTTTGTTGGGTGGCACAAAAATATATTGCAAAGTAAATAAAGGTGTGCAGGGAAAGGTTTCAAGTGGGCCCGATAACATTTTTAAGGAAAAAAAATTTAAAATTAAAATGTTGTCCGGTGAAGTATAATGCATGGGTAAGTTTTTTAAGTTGCCTGATAAAATGATTAAATCATTTCACTTTTAAATGGAAAATATCTTAATATAAAGTGAAAGGCATGAATAAATGATTTTAATGGCTTGATACAAATAATCAAAAGATCTTTTTCAATAAAATTTTCTTGATGACTAAAGGTGCAAAGTAAAATGGCACAGGGGAAAAGGTTTTAGTGCCTGGTGAATAAATTAATGTTTTCACCATTTTTAAAGGCTTTCAAGTGAAATATGAAAAATTTAAATTTATGAAGCCTAGGTAAATATTTTATATTTCCCAATGGAAATTTTAAAATCCTTTATTATATAAAAATCAAAATCTTGCTACTGGTAATAAAAGGTGAGAAGTGGGCTACGTCTGTTGCAGTTCGATAAAATGAAAAGAGGCCTTTTTTGTAAAAATTTTCTCAGCCAAGCAAAGGTAAAGGAAGAGGTGAAAGCAAGACAAATTTACTACTGCATAAGGGAATGAAGTTTTCTCATGGGGGAAGAGTAATTTTTAACTGTAAATAAAGAAAGATGTATGCAGATAAAAGGCAGAGTAAAATACTTTCAAGGGAAGAGCTATTTTTTCATTTGCTAAGTAAAATGGTGAAGGTTTTCATGGAAAGTGAATTTTCTATTGCAGAACCAAGTGAATACAAGCAAAATATAAATTTAGAAGTGTTGAAAATTTGTGAAAAAAAGAGAATTTGTTTCTCTCGAGTAGATATTTTCTCAACTGTAGGGGTAAAATGAAGAGACAATAGAGAAGATTTTTCTTATTTCTTGTTGAAGATCAAGTTGAGATCCTTCTAGTTGTCAACTGTGGATACATTTTAGGGATATTTCTTCTTCTTTATCTTCTAATTTCTTTCTCATTTATGGGGGTTCCATTTTATGAAAGTTCAGCAAGGCAGACAAAGGCTTGTAAAAACTATAATGTGTCAAATTAGGAAAGATTATATAACTGTTATTCATTAATCAGAGATGTTTTTGTGTTCTAAATTATTCTTCATGAATACATTTTATTTGATGATTATCTCCATGGTTGAGATGTAATGATTTTTTTAATTCAATAATCAAAGATTACTTGGGTTTTTTCATGCACATTTGTTGCATTTGTGTTGCATTTGAGTAGCATTTGTTACTTTCTTTTGTTCAAAGAATAGAGTAATTTCTTTAGTTAACTAACAAGAGTGTTGTGTTTCCAGATGGACTTGTGAGAATGGTCATTTGATAAAGCTTTAGTGGTCTTATTATCAGAATGTGATAACATTTTCAAAGATCTTCAAAACATGTTCAACATTGTAGGATGAAATGTTGGTTATATGACTTTGTGGCCCTCCTCTTGGCACTGGTTAATCCTTGTGCATCTTTTTTTTTCAGTTTGGTCCCAATTCTTAAAATCAATTCAAACCTTTCAATTTTTTTTGAGTTATTTGTATCTACCATGGTCTCCATGCTGCTTAATGAAATTCACCCAATGTCTTAGTCAATGTTTAGTGATATTTGACGTTTCTTCGCATAGTCTTGTGAGAGAATTATCTATTAGGTAATACCATATTAAGTGTGTGTTTGAATCTTTAGGTGTTGCTAAAAGGGTCACCCCTAGGTCCTACAAAGCTTGAAGTGTAGGAGAAATGTGTTTCAATCTCATTTCCTGTCAATTGGCCAAATCCTAAAGTCTAAGAATGAAGTGTGGCTTACTTCTAGGATTTAGTGGATCTGTTGATTTGAGAAACCAATAGATTGGTGACTCTGCTAGGGATAAATTTAAATCTATAATTGCAAATTGATATTTCACAGAGTTGTATTATTTGCTAATATGAAAATTTAGTTCAATATTGAAGGAATTTAAACTTGGAGAAAGAAATTGTTGCAGTAAACATGAAAGTTTCATGATCTATGGTGCTCTTCTGGTGAAAAGAACTCATAAGGAGATTTATCTTTGAAAGAGCTTCATACTACTTGAAGTTCAATCTTCTGTGAAGAGAGGTGGCAACTCTGTTAAAATAACCTACTGAAAATGTGAATAAAGTTCCATATCTACAAATATTTTCAACCAAGAAGAAAAATTTGTAGTAGCTACAACATATCTAGGTATTCTTCACTTTTGGTTTTCAAGAAATTTGTGTGTGAAAATCCTATTTGAAATTCTTGAAAAACTTTGGTCCCTTATTGAGTGAATTAGCACTAAGCAAGGGAAAGGATAGTAAAACTGAGTTTGAATACTTCTAAATTATAATTTATAGCCTATGTATTATGTTGAAAGTATTCTTGTTCTTGAAATATTCCCACTAAATAGATCATAGGTGCAGATGCATTTGAATTATGCATTATGGTATTCTGAGGTCATGATGAAAGCTAGAAATAGGGTAGTGAATGATCAACTATAGAGTTGGTGTTTGAAGTTTGAAAGAGGTGTATCAAAATGCACCAATGTATGCATCCTTATATGGTTCCTAGTGCAACCATGGTTTGTGATCAACCCTAGCTAGGTTGTCAAAGAAATTTCAGCACTGAGAGGTACAAAGCCATCAATTTTAGTGGCATTAATGGTTACCCAAATGTCATTCCAGCTAAATTCATAGATAAATTACCAAAGTTCATTGGTGATAAGTTTGAATCAGCAACTAGGCATTTGCAAGAGTTTTTTGATGTGATGGATGACTATGTGGTAGATCACGAGGATACGATCATGAGGTTATTTGTTTAATCTCTAAGAGGAGATGCAAGAGATTGGTTCTCCTATTTACCAACATCCTCCATACATTTCTGGGATGAGTTTAAATGAGTGTTCATGGATCAATTTGGTGAAAGGGTTGATCCCATTTTAGTAAGAGAAAAATTTACGAGCATTAAGAAAGAAAAGGATGAGCCAATCATAGCTTTCAACCTCATATTTTCAAAATCAATAAGGGATATTCTAGAGATTCTAAGACCAAATGATGTAGCATGTTTGGTTGTGTACTTAGGTGCATTTAATAAAAAATTGAGCTATCTGTTAAGAGATAAAGATCCTGCAACATTACATCAGGCATATCAAATTTCCATGAATATTGATTTTTTTTTGAAATATTCAATGATGAAAGGACATAAGGCTGTGAGTGTTGGTCATCCTAGCACACCTCATGCAAATAGAATTCATGGATTAGATAATAGAAATTCTTGTCAAGATTGTAATGCTTTTGTTGTTTTGATTTATCCATCATCACAACATGTAGATCATGGTGAACTCCAAGTTGAACATCATCAAAATTTGAGCAATTCTGATCAAACATATTTTGTTCAAGGATTGTCTAAATAAAAAGAGACAAAGAAGAATCACCATATGATTTGTTCTCAAGGTTTTTGAATGCCTTGTTGGAGGTCCCAAAAAATTTCAGACTTAAGGATTCATTGTGCATTGATCTATTTTGTGAAATTTATGATTCTAGGCTGAGTGCCTTGCCAAAGGAGTTAAAGCCTCAGCTTGGACTAGGTACTTGACTAGATAAAGATTGTTGAAGGAGCCCAGTGTAACTATGCACAAAATGTGATGTCTCAAAATGAAGATGGCAACTGTCTTATTGAGAAAAATCATAACATGATACACAAAAATGAAAAGAGTATAATAGAAAATGAAGATTCATGTTGTATGGATGAGGATATTGACTGTAATCAGCTCACAATCCACACATGTGTAGATCTGTACAACAGTGATGAATATAAGAATACATGGTATGATGATAAAATAGATATGCATGAAAGTTCTTGTAATATCTTGGGTGATAAAGAAGTAAAAGAGATGCAAGATGTCATTCCATGTCATGTTTTGATTAGTGAAAATAATCTAAGTGTTGCTGACATCTCATCACAAATCAATGATCAAGACATTGAAGATAGAAATTCAAGCACTCCCTCTAAAAAATATGAGCATGGCTTATGTAGTGATGAGTCTTCTTGTGATGAGGATTATAATGATAGCCAACCTAATTATTCTTCTGAGGATTATGAATTTCCTTATAAGGATGATGTAGAGGTATTTTCTTCACCTAAAGAATGTAATGATATGAATATTGACAGTCACTTGTCCACAAGTGAAGGAAAAAATTGCATCTGAGGCACACCTAGAATGTAATTCAGGTTTGTCATCAATGAAGCATGTCAATTTTGTGAATGATGAAGAATTTGAATATACAAATGTGCGTGTTTAGTTTGTTGATCCTAAGCATACTGCTAGAAAATATGAAGATGTTGATGAACTTGCTTATATCCCTATTGCCCATGATTGTTTGTGTGAACTAGAGATGGAGATGTCAGCTATACATGAAAAGGATGATGAGGTGCATATTGATGAAAGAAGAGGTTCATTATTGAATGACCAAGTTATGCATTATGATAAACACATGGATCTTGGATCAACAAATGTATTACCCATTGATAATGTGAAACAATTTGATGAATTTTCAGATTGTGTTGACATTACAAAACTTCTTGATCTATGTGTACAGCAGCCAAATGATGCAAATGAATATGGGTCCTTCTTTGATGATATTTTTTTTCTTCATAGTATGAAAATGGACATGTCTGTTTTTAATGAGGAATACATTAATGTGAACGAGAATGAAGATTGTAGCTATATTGCTAATGAGAAAATTTTAGATAATAGTGATTCTTTGGCACATAGGTCAATATGCCTATCAACTAAAAGTGCACATGAAGTTACTAATGCACATGAAAGTCTTTTTGCTGACCCTATTAGTCCTGAAAGTGATAGCATTCAAAATGATTCAGGTATTCATATTGACATTGTGGAGAGTAATATTGAACATGTTATGAAAAATCAATGTGAAATTTTTGGCTCAGGGTTAAATTCTGATTTATTTGAAACATTCCATATGGAATTGCATAGTGGTCTAAAGAATGAATTTGACATTGTGTGTGAACCTAGGATGGAAAACAATGTTTATGCATTCGAGGTGAATGGTTTCTTTGAATAACCTGATTTGAATGTAGATGAAGGTATTGTGGGTGTTGATAAGTCTAATTTTTCAGAACCTTGAAGCATATAACAATGTGCTTGGGTTGTTTTGTTGGGATAATAATAAATTGGCCTATGATACAATTCAGTTTAAGGAGATACAAATGTGTGAGCATTCTTTGCTCAACACATAAGAGGATTGCACATTGTTTTGCAAGCATGATATCTTCTCCAAGCATGATCATTGTGAGGGGGTTAGTAAATGTGATAAGACTGTGTTTTCATATGGTCTTAATCATTATCCTCATATGTTGCCACTTGCTACAAAATCAGAAAATGAAGGCATTGGCAGTGATATGGTCTATGTAATTTGGCTGCCATGTGATAATGAATCTGAATAGGGAGCAAGTTTCCACTTGTTCAAAGGCAGCTTGATACTTCTATTTGCAGAAATGCGGTCACTCATGTTGTTGTGGTATGATAGAGGCAAGCATGGATTGAGGGAGATATAATCCTTTAATAGATTAGTGTTTGAAAGAGGTAAGAATTGACTCCCCTTTTTAGTTTGGTGGCCTAGGTTCATCAAATGATGTAGAAAAGAGGTTGAATAAAGGAGTAGTTTTAGAGCACCCAATGAACTCGATATTTGGTCTACTCCTGAGAGATCTGGATTCTTGCTATTCCCATAGGGGGCATACATCCCAAATCAGAGCCACTGGTGGTAACTTCAAATTTTATAAATTTGAAGTGCCCTTGTTAAAAAAAATTCCTTCACACTTAGAAATGTCCCTGAAAAATATGCCCCAGTGACCTACTTTGGAAGGTCATAACTCCGATCCAGTTGATTTTCATGCCAAACCCCTTGGTGAACATATTAATTTGACATATGTGAATATGCATGTCAGTTTTTAGCTTCCCGTGATGAGTTTTCATAGGATTTTGAAAGGAAAAGCTAAAGGGTTCTGGGGTTGTTTTGTTGTTTGCAAACTCCCTGTCCTACGAAGTGGCATCCTATTCAAGCTAATATTTCATAGCTAGACAATTTTCATGAAAAATAGATTGTTGTCCTACATTCTCCCCACATTCATATGCTCCCTCGTATAGTTTTAGAGCCTCATGATCATATTTGATATTTTTTCGAGATCAAAAGTAAATGTAGTTTATTCTACTTTTACATCTACATTTCTGACAAGTTTCAAGGTAGTCAACTTTGACCACTGATATCTCATGAAGAATGATGATTGAAGTAAATCCTTCTTGCACACATACTTAGTGGACCTAAATGAGCTTTTGTTTCCATTGGCAGCTTCCCAAGAGATGGTTTGGTATTTTTTTGAGATGGTAACTTGGTGAGCCTTAATTGGTTTGAACAAGTGCAGTTGCAAGAAAAATTTGACTAAGCAACTTCAATATTGAATATCTTGCACCTAGAAAAAAAATTTGTCGATCCATTTGTTACACTACATTCTTGGGTCAAATTTTAGCATGCTTGTGTATTTTCATTGCTCCAGGAGATTGTTTGACCAGTTTTCCAAAGTGATCCCAAAGGCTACTGAGCTAGTTTTGAGCATTGTGCTAATATGCTTGGAAGGAAAATTTTAATGACAACCCACTTCAAATTTTCTCATTAGAAGCATTCAGAATCTTTGTCAAATCAGTTAAGGATGAAACTTTTTTGAAAATTAAAAAAAAATTAGTTTGGCCCACTGTGTCGTAGAAAAATGGCCCCTTCTCATTTTCATGGCCTTTTAGGTCTTGTTTCATGGTCTTTAATATATTTTGCTCTGATTTTATGTTGTGACATGGCTTGAACATGCATACTTAGGTACTAAAATTCAAATAACGACATCTTGTGAAGGTGTTGTGAAGTGTTGTAAAACATTTCTACATTCTCCTAGACTCTATTTATTATAATTCGCCTAAAAATCACCTTTTTATTCATTATTAAGTCCTATTTTGAAGTGTTGTAAAGTCTTGTAACAAGATTTCACACTTTTCTAGGAATATCTTCACTATTTATCCCTTTCTCATGATTTATTTGACCCATTTATGCCCTCACATGTCTTAATTAAGTGTATTTTTGAATATTATCTTGACAAACAACATTAAATACATCATATTTCCCGACACATGTTTTCAGGTCCTAGGTGGGACCCATTTTCCATGGATGGTGAATGAGTCCTCCTTGGCTCCAAATTCAAAATTTTTAATTTTTCTTTCAGGTTTTTATTCAAAGACACTTGATGTCAGCCTATGATGAGGTATGAACGATTAACTAAGGCACAAGTGTGTATAAATATGTGATTTTCACCTCATTTTACATCTCGCATAATCTCCTCATTCATTCAAGCATTCCATCTCATCTCTCAAGCATTCAAGTATTCTACAACATCAATTCAAGCAATATTCAAGCACTTTGGAGCATCCATTGACATTACTTCAGACTTGCATTATCAAGAGTTTGGTAAGTTGATAGCTATTGCATGCTATTAGTTTATCATCTTCTTTCATTTCATTATTTCATTAAGGGTTTGATTACCAAAAGTGGGGTTTGACCAAGGAAAACCCCTATTTTCTAACCCTCAACCATTTTTCCCCTATTGCATGTGTGTTTGTAGACCTAGGTATGCAGATTTAACAAGATTTTTGGTGTTGAAGATTGGTTTACAAGTCAACTAGGTGCTTCAAGTCAACTCATTCATATTTCAAGCTTGGAGAAGGTTTTTTTCCCATTTCCTGTAGAATTGACTTCGACAACCCAACATTCAATGATTTCCAAATCTGGTGTAGCAGAGTTGTCTCCTAATTTTTCAAAAATTTGGGAGAGGATAGATTCGCTACATGTGGCGAATGAGTCCCACCTTAGGACTAAAAATCTGAATTTTGTCAAATTCTAGATCCCGACAAATAGAAACTTGTTTTTGGCACTTTTTCACTAGGAGGAGGACTAATTCGCCACCCTGGGCAAATGAGTCTCACTGTGAAAAATTAGTGATTTCAATCAGCATCCACAACATTCCAGATTCATTATATTCTATGGACAGGTGCACTCAGATTCATCCCGTTCCTTCCTGTTCTACATAATTTTTTCATTTACTTCACTGTTTGCATATCATAGTGTGTTTTCAAACATAGCTCAAATCTCACTTGCATTCATTTTCATCCATTTAGATCAATCAATTTTATTTAGTTTGCTTCATTTCGATTAAACAACATTACACATAACATAATTTGAATGAACTAGTTTGCATTTTTGGCCCTACCTCTCTCCTTTTAGGTGAAAAACCCTAGAAGAGCTAGAAAGGTGCTAAGTGAGCCAAAAATCCACAGTTCACCCACAAGGGGACCTAACATGCTTTACATACTTTGAGGAAGCTGACATGAGAAGATAATGTTCAACTTAGTGTATTTTGATGGTTGTTTGTAGTTAAGTGTTCTTGTTATTAGGGAAAACCCATAGTATACAACGATGCCTCTTGAACTAAAGTTGATAAATTCAAATCTTCTATTAGAAATGCAATATGAGGTCAGAATTCTTGCATTCAACTCCCATGCTTGTAGCATTGTGTGAGATAACAATAGATAAACTCTCCAATATGGATCATTTAGAGGGAAATTGTTTCTTTTGCATGTTTCCACTAATTTTGAAGGTCACACAGTGTGCATGTGAAGCCCTTAAGTTAGAGAAAAATCCCATACACAAAATACATGATAATTATGAAAGAAAAATTCATGCAAAATCAATCAGGGCTGCAAGAAATAGTATAAATAATGGAATTTAAATGATAATTAGCTCAAAGCAAAGAGAGCTATTGATGGGGAAAATGTGGCAGACCCAATTCCTTATTGTATACTTTGCTATGCATCAAGTTTTGAGAAAGGATTACCAAACTCCTCTCCAACAAAGAAGAAGATGGTGCTTCACTTGAATTCACCATGGGATAAAATCACAACACTATTTAATCTTGCTAGATTGTTTGAATAGCTACATGATAAAAATAGAGAAAATTTCTTATACATGGTCAACATTGTTCAAATTTCCTGATTGTGGGGATACATATATACTTACAACCATTGTTATGGCTCAGGTGAGATCCTACTAGGCCCAAATTTGATTGGGATGCAATTTTAAATGGATAAAAACTCACCAAGGGTTTGTGTGTGCTTGGTAACATGAAGCAGACAAAATTATGATGGGCTTAATGAAGAGGAGATAGTTAAAGCTCATAAATAGCGAAAGATTGCTTGTTGGGGAACCTTCGAACTAGCTAAGAAGGGGTCTATTTGATGTCTTAGATCATTCTTACACAATTCCATGAAGTGGCTGCATAAAATACCTATTTTATGTGATGAAAATCACATAAGCCTCTTCACACAGGTAGTTTGGTCTTGTAATTAAAATGTATTAAAGTGTTTGGGGAGTATCAAATGCAATGATGCTGAAGTTGCATTGCTTAAGTCCTCAAATTTCAAAACTTCAAATATAGACTATCTGCAAGACAGTTGCAAGCAAATTTTGTGCATAAAACTACAAGTGAGCTATTTTATTTGCAAAGGACTATGTCAGTGCTAATTTCTTTGTTGGTGTCTCCTTGTGGAAGCCGCTGCAAGAGTTTTTTTTTTTATGCCCGAGGGTGAGTAAATGTGGAATGGGTTTTTCTTAGGACAACCACTGTGCTAGATGGAGGAGGAAGGTCGACACTTGTAGTGTGAATGTACCAAAATTGTTTGAGGAGATTCTCTATTGGCGCACGAACTAGGTAATGCTTTTTGTAAATGGGTGCCATCGAACTAGCCAAGCAAGGTGAATCAAATTCTTTCGTTGGGCTTTCAGTTGGAGATTAGAACTGTTTCTACAATTGTTTTGTATTACAAGATGGATCTAGGGAATGTGGCATTGCATTTTAGCAAGACTAGAGAATTTTTTCCCCTTCCTATATCGAATGGGTTGAGACAATGATTAGTGAAGTGAAGGAGATTTTCAATGGAATATCAAGCTAGAATTCTCTTGTCCACCAAATACTTTTCATGGTGAACAACTTTGAACAACTTGGAATAGATCGACATTTCCAAAAGGAAATAAAATAAGCTTTTGGTTATGTTTACAGGAATTGGAACAAAAAAGTTGGTGCTTGGGTAGATCTGAATACCACATCCTTGGCACTGCGAATCCTTCGCTTGCATAGTTATGGCATCTCTGAAGAGTTGCATAGTGACTACTATGAATTTTCTTGGTAAGTGTGGAGGGTTCGAAGTAGCCAGCAAGGTGGAGTTAGGGAAAACAGGGGAGAAAACTATGATCGACGGTCAAATTAAATGGAGGCAACATCGCTAAATAATAGCCCCACCCTACTGACCCCGCTCAAAGGAGGATGACACCAGCAAGAGATGTGTGGGGTGCGCAGGCTATTGTCGCATGGAAGATGGGCCCATGACATTAAAAGAAAATAAGGCAGACCATAAAAATTTCAAGAGCTCGATGCATAATACTTAAACAACTTTCGCTAATTAAAATCAAAAAATTCTTTTGTTGGGTGGCACAAAAATATATTGCAAAGTAAATAAAGGTGTGTGGGGAAAGGTTTCAAGTGGGCCTGGTAACATTTTGAAGGAAAAACATTTTAAAATTAAAATGTTTCCCGGTGAAGTATAATGCATGGGTAAGGTGTTTAAGTTGCCTGATAAAATGAATAAATCATTTCACTTTTAGAGGAAAAATGCCTTAATATAAATTGAAGGGCAAGAATAAATCATTTTAATGGCCCGATACAAATAATCAAAAGATCTTTGTCAATAAAATTTTCTTGATGGTTGAAGGTGCAAAGTAAAATGGCATAAGGGAAAAGTTTTTAGTACCCGGTGAATAAATTAATTTTTTCACCATTTTTAAAGGCTTTTAAGTGAAATATGAAAAGGTAAATTTATGAAGCCTAGGTAAATATTTTATAGTGCCCAATGGAAATTTTAAAATCCTTTATTATATAAAATCAAAAGCATGCTCCTGGGAATAAAAGGTGAAAAGTGGGCTAGGTTTGTTGCAGTCTGATAAAATGAAAAGATGCCTTCTTTTTAGTAAAACCGTTCTCAGCCAAGCAAAGGTAAAGGAAGAGGTGAAAGCAAGAAAAAATTACTACTGCATAAGGGAATGAAGTTTTCTCATGGGGGAAGAGTAATTTTTAATCGCAAATAAAGAAAGATGTATGCAGATAAAAGGCAGAGTAATAGACTTTCAAGGGCAGAGCTATTTTCTCAATTGTGAGTAAAATAGTGAAGGTTTCCACAGTAAGTGAATTTTTTTGTTGTTGAACCAAGTGAATACAAGCAAAATACAAAGGAAGAAGTGTTGAAAATTGGTGAAAAAAAGAGAAGTGGTTTCTCTCAAGCAAATATCTTCTCTACTATAGGGGTAAAATGAAGAGAGAAGAGAGAACATTTTTCTTGTTTCTTGTTGAAGATCAGGTGGAGATGAAGCTACCAGTTGTCAACTGTGGATACATTTTAGGGTTGTTTTTTCTTCTTTATCTTCTAATTTTTTTCTCATTTATCAGGGTTCCATTTTCTGAAATTTCTGCAAGGTAGATAGAGGCTTGTAAAAACTATAAATTGTCAAATTAGGATGACTTGTATAACTATTAGTCATTAATTTGAGATGTTTCAATGTCCTGAATTATGCTTCATGAATACATTTTATCTGATGATTTCCTCCATTGTTGAGATGTAATGCTTTTTTGAATTCAATAATCAAAGATTACTTGGGTTTTTTCATGCACATTTGTTGTATTTGAGTTGCATTTGTTATTTCCTTTTGTTCAAAGAATAGAGTAATTGCTTTAGTTAATGTAACAGGAGTGTTTTGTTTCTAGATGGATTTGTAAGAATGGCCATTTGATAAAGCTTCATTGGTTTTATTATCATAATGTGATAACATTTTCAAAGATCCTCAAAATATGTTCAACATTGCAAGATGAAATGTTGGTTATATGACTATGTAGCCCTTATCTTGGCACTGGTCAATCCTTGTGCATCTTCTATTTCTAGTTTGGTCCCAATTCTTAAAATCAACTCAAACCTTTCAATTTCATTTCATGAGTTATTTGTATCTGGTGATGAGGTAAAAATAACCTCATCATGATAATACCATAAAGACCTATTTCATACATGCAAATCCCTATCCTCTGCCAATTAATTAAATTTTAGGAGAAATAATTGCTTAATTTTTAGTGAGAAATTGTATAAACTTTATTTCTTTTGATTTCTTGAAGTATTTTGCCAATACAAATTTAATGGGTTATTTTAAGTGTTTTGTAGATAATAATCAGTCATCAAGTTGTAGATTATAAGCATTCAACCAACACGTGCTCTAGAACATGTTGAAGATATACGCTAGAAATATGCTCTAGAACTTTAGGGTGATGGACCGAAGATATAGTTACTCTTTAAAGTTTTTATTTCTATTATCCTTTGAGTCAAAAAATGTATGGCTCGAATTAAGCCTCTTAAATACTGTTGAATGGGTTTTAAAAGACATACGAGTTATTTGTAGATCTATTTTGGATATTTTCAATGGATATCCATACCATCTAAAATATAGGATGTAGTTAGAGTTTTTCTATAAAAGACATGATCTCCAGAAGTAAAATATACAGTGAGAAAGTAATGTTATACTGTCAAAATGTTTTCTGAAGTTTATGAATAAAGAGATTGTTATCTAAAATTTCTAAGTTATGAGTTATGGATGATAATTATGGTTGATAGAAGTATTTCTGAAATAACTATGAATGTGAGCTAAGAACGAACGTGATAACCCACTAGTTGGCCACTTGAAGGGAGATGACTTAAGTAGATAATTGTTTTCTTTTATTATATTGTTGTTCTGTAGAGAACTACTGAATTTACTATTATGAAATTTTAGTTCTGAAGTATTTGTTGTCTTTCACTTTCGTAGTTTATGTTATTAACTATTAGAATCTTTATTGTAAGAAGATTTTTTATGGGTTGTTATAAGTTTCTCTGCTTTTATAAATTTTCAGCTTCTTAGTTTAATTGTTTCTGTACTTTTTAATTCAGTTATCATGCTTTTTAAATTAGTTTTCTTATGTTTTTTAGTTCAAACATTTCTTGTTTTCTTAGGAATAAATTGCTTTATCATTTTATAGTTAGATAATTTGAAGTTAGAATTAATATTAAGTTTTCCTTAAAAGTTAGAAAATCTAAGGGAGATACTCCAAACTTCTTCTATTGCAAATTTCCTTGAACACTACCTGGTCAACAAATTGAATTTTATATTCTAAAGTAATGGGACCTAAAGACAGCCTATTATCTGCCATGTTCTCCATGGTACTTAATGAAATTCACCAAATGTCTTAGCCAATGTTGAGTGATATTTCATGTTTCTTGGAATATTCTTGTGATAGAATTATCTCTTGGGAAATACCTTATCAAGTGTGTATCTGAATCTTTAGGTGTTACTAAAAGGGTCACCCCCTAGGTCCTACAAAGCCTGAGGTGCAAGGGAAATGTGTTTAAAACTCATTTCTTGTCAGTTTTAAAAATCCTACACTAGGTCTAAGAATGAAGTGTGGCTTACTTCTAAGATTTAGTGGATCTGTTGATTTGGGAAACCAACAGATCCTACAAAACCCTTGTCATAGATCCATAAGTTTTAATCTTTTTTTGACCATAAGTGCCCTTTATGTTACCAGTATTATACATTACCACTAAGTTTTTGTGCATTTTCAAGACCTGACATTAGATAACTGGGGTTGTTTCCCAAATTTTTTTGAAGGAAATTTCCTTTCAAGAGAGATAGAGTACTTGTGTTTTATTTGTGTTGTGCAGTGCTAAAACACCCATGAATAGAATTGGAGATAGAAGGAGAGTTGCTTGAATTTTTTTGGATTGAATTGGGTCATTCTCTCATCAAATATTTTACAAATTTACTAGATCTACACCAGATAAAGGAGAGTTTCAGGAGTTAAAGACCCCTACCAGGACTAGCAGAGAAAAGAAAGGGGAAGCTTCATCATCAAGACCACTCACATAACCTCTAACTCCATCCTCTCCATCATCCACATCACCTACTTCCTCATTTCCACCTTTTGGTTATACTTAGATTGTTGTCCCCTAGCCACATGTTGTAACTTAACCATTCACACCCTCACCTCCACCAATGGCTTGGTTGGAAATAAACCATCACCCTTTTCATTCAATGATTATCATGAAATTCCCAAGAACCCCAAAAAAATTTGTTCTAAATTACATACTAATGATCCTCATAGGACAATAGAGGAGCATATCAAGATATTCCAAACTGCCCTTTAGGATAAATAGATTGAGCATGAAGATGTGTCTTGCAGGCTCTTTCCATATTTGCTAGGCAACGCGGTGTTTTATTGGTATATCCACTTACCTTTTGGGTCAATTACCACTTGGGATCGAATGAAAAATATTTTTTTGTAGAAATTCAAAATCCCTATTTGTCTTACTAGCCTGCATCAACAATTTTATGTCTATTGGAAGGGAAGTTAATGAGAAAATAGGTTCTTTCAATAATAGGTTTTATAGGGCCTACACTCAATTGCAAGCTCCATATGTTATTGATGATGCATCGACTAGGGTTGTCTATTATGCTTCTCTAGATAACTTTACTTCACTGCTAGTTAAAAGGATGCATCAACCCCCAAGGACCCTAGTGGATGCATATGCTGAGGAGGTCAAGGGTGAAAGGAAAGTAGAGTGTGGAAAACGCCTTCCTAATAATAATCTTTAGGAGAGAGATACAAAAAATTTATAAAATTTTGCAATCATAGTTCATTTAAGATGAACATACATGAATAACAAAATAGACAATAAAGAAAAAACTACTAGATTTTATGTGGGAAAACCCTCTCAGGAAAAATCCCACACACCAAAGCAGAGATCTCTTGTATTATCATAAAATGTCAATTACATACAAGTTCACAGAGCTATGCTCTTTCAGGTGTTCAATTCATCAAACTAATCCAACGACATTTCCTTACAATTGCTTCAATAATCCATTGAATCAATACAATATTGCATTACATAAAATTTTACAAGTGTTGTTGTTTCAACTTCCATAGCGAACTAAATAGTTATCACTTCTACCTCCATCGAAGTCCTACAAGATTGTTGAAGAGACATAAAACCATGTCTCTTCAAATTCTCAGTGTTACTTTGATACAAGTCCTTCACATGTGTTCACCACTACCAGAAACAACCATCAGGATATCAAAGAGACCACATAGCAACTCCTTCCAATACTGAAAAGTATTAGCAATGAAGCTTCACCACCAATGCAAACTTCAAATATACCTTTTTGATATTGTAAGCACTTATCGGGGAGACTTTTCTCTACGTCCTGTTGGCATATGACTGTCAACCTGACAAAGCACTTAACACCACCCATGGAGAGCTGATTGATACATTGAGGAGTAGTCAAATTCATCTCACCAAAACTCAACTATTAGTCTGAAAAACTAGAAACCCAAATCCCGAACTCTGTAACCTTTAACACTAGTAAGTTTGAGACATTTTTCTCAACAAAGGGAAGCACTGACCTAGGACAACACTTAACATTGGGATCCATTGCCAACCCAGGGTGAATTCATGGACTAAATCAAGCCTTGTCTAACCAAACCCCGGTGATGAATTAGATTCCTTAGTTGCCATTAGTACCATGCCCGAGTCCACTATTGAGTCAAGCTCCACCAACTCCTAGTTATTTGTGGAATTCTAATCCACTAGCATATCCTCAACAATCTAGTACACCATCATATTTGCAAAATCTTGAGGTACCTTCTTACCAACAAAATTCTTCTATAACACACCCTGTTTATCTTCAGAATTCTTCTCCAACATAGAAAACTATAGAAAAGGAGCGAATAGATGAGTTGGTTGAACAATTGAAGAATCTAACCATGAAAGTCACTTATTTGAGGAATTAGAACAATCAAGCATAGGCTTCATAGAGGAGTATTCAAGCCAATTACAATTGTGATAATCGTGATTTGGGCTGATCCAAGAAGTTGGGTACACAAAAAACTCAAAAAGTGGAAATGTTTTTGCTGTTTTTCAGAATTTGTCACACTTGGACTGAAAAATTGAGGCATTTCCACAATGAATCTTTAAAAAATTCAGTAATATGAAATTTAGAATTTTGAATCTAGTTTCCAAATATGTAAATTATTAAAATACCTAGTTTATAGAAATTACATTTTGATAAGGATCTATAAAAACCACTTTTTAAAAGTCCCTATTTTTTTACCATACCAAGCAGGTGTACGGACAACACTTTTTCACCCAAATAAAATTATTTTGCTTATTCCTTTTAGGAAAAGAGAGCTAACAACATGAAGTTTTGTCTGGATTTTTTTTTGTAATTTTTGATTGAATATTTTTTTTTTATTAAATTTTTATTGGCCTTAATTGATATTTTTTAAAATCAACATGTACGGACAACATAATTGGACCTAAACAAAACATTTTTTGACTCTTTTTTTTTATTGTGTAGAGAATTGTCTGAAGTTTGGTCCCATATAATTTTTTTTACAAGAAAATCAACCAATAAAAAGTTATTAAAAAACCAAAAAAACATAATATTTCAAGTTTAAGGACTAGTTTGCTGAGAAATTAATTAAAAAATAGCAAACGTAATCCAATTTTAACAAAAATTATATATTTAGAAAGTAAATATTGTGTTCTCTAATGGGTTTTAATTTTATAGACTCATTCAGAAAAAAAGTCCATCTATGTTGTCAAAGTTGGACATTCTTCTTCAATCTGCCTTAGTTTTTTAGTTGCAGGTCAAAGGCTAAGGCTCGGATTGCCAAGCCTTTTCTGAGCCTAAAACCGAGGCAACATGTGGGTTGGGAATTTTGAATTTAAAAAATGCATACACGTTTTTACAAAATGTGTATGCGTTACAAAATGCATATGCGTTCCTTACTTTCTTGATTATTTAAAAAAATAAATACATTTTAGAAATGCGTACGTGTTTTGAGTTCAAAACACATACGCGTTCTAAAATGCGTACACATTTCTAAAAAGTATTTATTTTTTTAAATAATTAATTTTTTATGTGTTATAAAATGTGTATGCGTTATATAACACATACGCGTTTGATAGTGCATACACATTTTTTTAGGATCAGGTACCCGATCCTAAACACATACGCATTTTTTTAATAACGCGTACGCGTTTTTTGCGAGATTTTTTTTTGGCCGAAACTTCCCCTCTTCGTGTACCGAACTTCTTGCTTTTACCCATTTAGGAAAAAGTTTTGGGAAGAATTTCGAAAGGAGGCAAGCCCCAAGACAAAATAGAACATGGAATACAAGGCATAATAATGGAGGGGTGTGAAAACCACTAGATCCACTTACTAATATAGAAAAATAATCAAGTGGAGTGTACTTGGCTGAGGCTTCATTATCTAGATGGTGCAAAATTCATCAAAAAAATAAGCATTCCAAGATCGACTGTTTAGAGTTTTAGACTACTACTACAATATTTCAAATGAAAGTTTAGAATACCATTGGTAGTGACAATTCAAGTGGATGTGAGATTGTACCTTGAAAATCATATGATTTAGTCTTAGTACTGAACCAAGCCCCTTTTCCTCATGGTGAATAAAATCAACTTGAAGACTTGAGTTTGTTGAGGATGGTGTTAAAACAAAAGATGTCTAGAATGAAGAAACACTATATCAGCTATTTGAAAATGGTGATACTATTGATAATAGTCCTAGAGATGAAGAAGAGCAAAGGGAGGAGGAAGTCCATATGTTTAATCAATGTCCCATTCCTTATAATCTACAAAGTAGGAAAGTTAGTGGTCTATTCACTACTTCTATCCCACCAAACAGTCTTAACATACCTTCAGATCCTAATGCAAGTAATAATCCTTCCTATCCAAAGTGCCAACTTAGTATTTTTCCAAAGGTGGATTGTCTTATCTCACTAAAGGAAGACAATCTAATGTTACCAAGAGTAAAAAATCTGAAGTTGATGTAGAAAAAATGGGAAAGTATGTTGCAGAGGAGATTATAAAGGTAAAATTTGGTCTTTTGATTTTTGAATTACTAAGGGTTCCTGCAATTAGGAACACATTTTTTAGATCTTTGAATGGGAATACACCTCAAAAGTCTTCACAAGACACAACTTCAAAGAAGGTTACCTTTGGCACTGTTAAAAATGAACCAGTGATCAAATAAATTATAGGCAAGAACAAAAATAAACTGCCAGCTAGCGATCAAGGCAAGTAATCAGCTAGAGACCAACGTCAGGTACAAACTAAAGATATAGGTAAGGAGAAGGATAAGCCTCAAGTTTCTTAGGCAGGTACTCTGATGAATTTATTTTAAGGAAAACCTAAAACACCTCCTTTCTTGCTTACTATTCGACTGTATGGAAAGAACTTACACAATTTTTTGTTGGATTCTAGAGCTTCCACAAACATTATCTCATTCTTAGTGTGTAAATCATTAGGCATCACTCCTACTCCATCCAAATGAAAGGTCATGCAATTGGATAAGATAGAGGTGAGTGTGATTGGGGAGTTGAATAAAATTTCCATGCAAGTTGCATCTGACCCAAGGGTACAATAGATGATTAACATTCAAGGAGCTGACATTATTGATACATATGGAATGATCTTGGGTAGAGAGTTCAAAAGAGAACTCAATGGCTATATTTCCATGAAACATTCACACATGTAGCTCCCATGGAAAGGAATTCCCAATTAGATTCATATAGAACGTGAACCAAGGATGAGGTTCATGTTGATTGACTACAAAATCACAAAAAATGAGGTGTTGTTCTCAAAGACTGAACTGGGAAATTATGTCCTTGTTGTAATTGTAGATGATAGAGAACATAAAGAAGATATTTTGATGTTTCCCAATGCATCCAAAGATCTAACTCAGCTTCCTAACAAGACTGAGGTGACAATTGAATCTAACGATAAAGATCCACAAGTTGATGGTAATATTGGGATACTTGAAAGTTTCCAATATTCCTTGACTAAATATGCCCAAGACCAAGTCAGTCCTGGTGGTAGAATGGACTTCAAGGAGCTATTATTGCCCAATTAGTATAAAGTGCATGATGCTTCTCACTCTAAGTTTGAATGTTGTCTCTGCTAGACTACTATAGATGGGATTAAGAGACAAATCAGCCCACCAGTAGTCAAGATTAAGGAGCAAAAAATTCAAGAAAAATTAGAAATTAGAATGTGAGAAGTTGAGTAATTTGAAAGTTGATCCTCTACCCAAGGAAGAAGCATGTTTTGTGAATTCAAAAAGCACATGATCAACCAAGTATTGGAAAGTACATTTTGATGGATCCAAATCAAGACAAGGAGTTGTTGTAGGCTTTGAATTAATCATTCCAACTGGTAATACTTTTTTCACAACACATAGGTTACAATTTCATTGCACAAATAATGTAGCAGAATATGAGGCACTAGTGCATGTATTATTGATGTCTGTGGAAAAGAAGGTTAAAGCATTACAATTTTTTGGAGATATAAAAATACTCATAAAATAGGTCAAGAAATAATATTCATGCCATGATAGAAGGTTGAACAATTACAAGCATAGAATATGGGACTTGATAGAGGGGTTCGATGTGTTTAACATTCAATTGATTCTCAAAAGTAAAAATCAGACTGTCGATGCATTAGCTCAAGTGACTAGTACTTTACAACTCCTATCATTATCCAGATTGAAGAAGTTCATGGTGGAACCCACTCCTACTCCATTGTTACTTGATAACATCAGCAATTTCCAGGTATTTGAAGATGATGAGCATATTTTAGATTTTATTACTAGTTTAGATGTCTTTTCCTCTTAGAATATTGATGAAGTAGAACTAAAAGAGGTAGAATTGGATATGGAAGGGGTTATCAATTTGAAGACTAACACAATACCAAGGGGAATGGTGTAGCTTGAAAGGATATTTTACTTTAATCGAATGAGGGATCCAAATCAGTAGACTAGGAAGGAGTCAGTGAACAACCAATGTGACATACATAATATGGGTATAATAGAAAATGTGAAGAATGTATTTATTGGTAATGTCTATCCTCCATAAGAGAAGAAGAGAATAATTGATGCATTGCATGCATCTCAAGATATTATAGCATGGACTTATGAGGATCTCAAAATGTATGATACATCAATCATTACATATATTATCACACTTAAACCTAATGTGAAACCATTTAGGTAGAGATAGAGACAAATAAATGCATTACTTGAGTTGATCATTAAGAAGGAAGTGATGAAGTTTCTTTCTGATCATATTATTTTTCCTGTCAGGCATTCCACATGGGTGGAAAATTTAGTATCAGTTCACAAGAATGGTGAAATCAAGTTGTATACACTTAAAAATGGTCATATCACATTGTCTGGTAATTAATTAAATATTTTTAATATTTAATTAAAATCTTTTGATTCTATCTACGTATAAATAAATTTAAATAATTTATTTATATTGTTCATGATTTCATTTCGATTAAATATTTAATCACCTTTTCATATTCATTTCTTAATTAATTAAATAAATGTTACAATTTATTTATATTAATTATCATATAATCTTAGTTTGAATATTTTATTCAAATAAAGATTAAAATATTATAATTCTTCTAAATATCATTTATAATTAAATATTCCAAAATATTTGATTATTTCTTCTAATCTAATATTCATTTTTAAATCATTTCAAAATTCCTCTAAATCAATTCAAAAATCTATTCATAATTAAATATTTCCAAAAATATTTAATTAAATTCTTCTAAATATTTCAAAAATCTTCTAAAGTCATTCATGATTAAATATTACCAAAATATTTAATTAATTCTTCTATAGTTTTCAAAAAATCAAAAATCAAATATCAAAAAGCAATAAAGGAAATTAAATAAATTTAAATATTTATTTAATTTGGGATTTATCTTCAAACTCCCGGGAAACAAACTGCCAAAACATAAAATTAAATTTCTCTGTTCCTGTGCAGGTTTGTTCCCGTGGGTTGAAGACTGGATTCCATCCTTCTCTCCAACCTCTCAACCTCCTCCCTTTTCTTCTCAACTTCTCAATCTCTCACCATTCAAACATACCAGACAATTCACAACCGTAGATTCTTGCCAGCCGGGATGAAGCCTGCAAAAAATCTATAAATACAGCTGCCGGGAGCTCCAAATCATATAGAATTTTAAGCAAGTAAATTATAGGCAAATTGCATAACATCCATAGCATTCATAGAGTACTTTCATAGCAATAGCATAGAATCATAAGCATAGTAGTAATAGAATCATGATATCTCCCATTCACAGCCCCTGTGCATAATTTACAGTCCCTGTCCATATCCGTATCATCAATCTCATTTCTACCAACATATAGAATAGTAAAGCATTCTCCTTTGCATACTCGTTCTACAAGTTGCCATTTGAAGGAAGCCTAGCTTACACAATCTGAGAGCAAAAGCTTCAAAAGAATCACTGTAGATAGAGGAAAATGGGACGGTTCTGAAGATTTTGTTTGTTAATTTGTTTTCAATTTCTTTAGATTAATGTTTCATTTAGTGTTTTTATGTTTTCATTTAGATTACAATTAATCTTTAACACATTTTTGGCACCCACCGTGGGGCATTTTCCCCCTTTTTAATGTTTTTTTTATAGTTTTCTTTGACAGGTTACAGGAAAAATAGCGGAATAGCGCAGACGAAACGTTTTCGGAAAAACACTTCCAGTTTAGCGCCCGTGACTAATCTTTCAGCGCCCGTGACTTATCCTTCAGTGCCCATAAAGTCTGTTTCAGCGCCCTTGAAGTATAGTTCAGCGCCCGTGATTAAAATTTCAGCGCCCGTGACTAATCCTTAAGCGCCCGTGAAATCTGTTTAGCGCTTGTAAAATATTTCAGCGCCCATAAAGTCTGTTTTAGCGCCCTTAAACTCTGTTTTAGCGCCCGTGATAAATCTTTCAGCGCCCGTAATGTTTATTTCAGCGCCCATAATATTTCTTGCAGCGCAAATTTTAAAAACACTGTAATCTGTAATCTGTACTCGTAGTTTAGTTTTAACTGATTCCGACGCAGCCGCGGATAGTTAATAATCTAAGGATAAAATTAACCAATCCTAGGGTAGTCATCTAAAGGATAAAATGAAGCAATCCTAGGGTAGCCATTTAAAGAAAAATGAACCAATCCTAGGATAGACACACCATTTTTCAATTTTAGCTTAAAATGAATTTTCTGTTTATGTGAAGCAAAATCTTCACTTAGTTTAGAAAATTTCAGTTTGGTGCTTAAAATTGAATCTAGTGTTTGCTTTGTTTTCAAGTGATAGGCCTATGCTCTCCCCTTAACTGGGTGATCAAAATGCCAAACTCACTTATTCCTTTTTATGCATCTTTAAGTTTTATTACAACCTTGTAGAGAGCCTGCTCTTGTGGGAAAAAGTACTCACCCAAGAGGAACGACTCAAGTGGGTTCAAGCCAAAGCCAGGCTATTCCACCCCACTATAAAATTTAAAGCAAAATTGGGGAAACCCTCTTTTGACGGTAGTGTGCATGATAACCATCCCCAAAGCCTTTGTTCTAAAGGTAGGGAGGTCTCTCGAGGGAGTTTATCATTTGCCGCATCGAACAGAAATCCTTACTACGAACCTAGTGTAGTAGCTAACCGAGTCAGTATCCAAACATCATCTCTCACAGTGCAAGGGAGGGAAGAATCTACCCCCAAGATACTCACCATATAACTGCCAAGGATTGTTTGCTCGTGGGATCCGGTATCCACTTCCGTCACTCTGAGTACGCACCTGGAAAAGACAAAAACACGGGCGCGTTTCGGCGGACTCGGTGGAGTGGGGCTGCTGTTGATTGCTATGATGACCTACTTGAGAACTAAGAGTGAGTCTGTTTGAAGTGCTTGTCATGTGTAAAACCTGTTAAAACAATTTTTGAAAAACATTTTGGTTACACACTTGATGTTTAGCATAGGACTTTAAAACAAACTGTTTTAACTTGTTTGATGTGTTTTCACTACATTAATTTAGATAAAGATCATCCAAAACACTCATTATCATATTGATCAATCTCATGTTACGAGATTGGAAATCTACAAAGTTTGTAAAGAAATCCGTTTCCAAAAGGATTAAGAAGCCAAAGAAACCTCTCAACCACAAGAAATTATTGAAGAAACAAAAATTCTTATATCAAAGTCGAAAGTTTTACTTAAATATAGAACTTTCCTTCATAGGTATCATGATTGTGTTAGAGGTCTTTCAGATGATTATGCCATAGAGCCTTTGTATTCACAAGCTTATTTTCAAAGAAGAGCCCTTTCTCAAAGGCATAACCATAGTCAACGCATCCGTTTTAGTTATATTCCCCAACCAGCAATCGAATACTCTACTCGTCCAAATCAAATCTTACAATAGAGAACTTAGAAAACATTAGGCATCTATCATTAAATCCATCTTTTTACAAAGCCATGATCAAAACTTCATAAAGTGCAACAACCATCCTTTTCTAGATCTTTTGCTTATATTCCCACCAACAGGATTTTCATCCTTTCACTTAGGGAACAACACAAGTTACAAGATTAGAAAATTTTGTGTAAGTCATAGAATTTTCATTCTATCTTGACCTTCATACATACCATATCAATTGCACTATTTCATTCTTTTGATCAAAAGCGAGTAAAATCTTGATACAAATCTATGCCTGTCTTCACGAGATCTCAAAAACAAATGGAAAAAGACGAAGGAGAAACTACAACTAGTAAAATGGGTGATCGAAATGAAAAAGAAGAGGAAACATTTAATATTGATGAGATAACGGAAGAAAAGCTTCAAGAAGCAGAACAAGATCCTCAATTCCATACTCTTATGGAGAGAATCCTAGAACGTAACAAAGAAAAATACTTCCTTACATTAGCTAATCAAGGAGCTAAGTTGCCTCACACCTTTGACATAGAGGGGATTAAACAAAATCCTGAAAATCCTCCTAATGACTTTAGTGCTCTTAATCAACAGATCAAAGAATTACAAGGGCAAATAAAGGAAATGCAAGGAGGTACAACAAAGAAATATGTTTTGGAAGACATATCTCCTTATCCATTTGATAGGAGTCTTCAAATGATCCCATTTCCAAAACATTGTGAAATTCCTAAGTATGATAGGTATAATGGAAAAACTGATCCCATAGACCATGTTAGGGATTTCCGAAACATGAGTCTTGAATTCACCTATGATGATACTTACTTGATGCGATTATTTCCACGAAGTCTAGGCGTACAATCCATGGAGTGGCTTTCAAAAATCACTCCACCTATTAAAACTTTTGAGGAGTTGATAAATCAATTTATCTCACAATACTCCTACAATATTCAACATCAAATAACAATGCTTGATCTTTGTAAAGTGAAACAAAAGGTAGGAGAACCCTTTACTACATTTTTACAAAGATGGAGAAGGTTATTTGCACGATATTCTCGTCCTATTCCTGAAAAGGAAAAGATGGACATTTTTATCAATAGCCTTGATCCAGAATTAAGCTATAGGCTTAACCTTCATTGTCCTCATAACTTTGAAAAACTGATTGAAAATGCAATCACCATTGAAGGGGCCTTGGTTAAAAGGGGAGTGATAAAACTTGATAATCCAAGTACATAAAATCAAAACAACGATAAAACAAGGTTTTGGAATAGAAACAAAAATGTTGTTAATGATGGTATAGTGGATGCAAATAATTTACGAACAAGACCATCCGTTTTCAATTTATCAAGTACTCCAAGAAACAATTCACAAGGAAATACAATTCAACAAGGAAACAATAATCAACAAGGACAAATTTCCACGCAAGAGAACATAACCAATCAAAATACCAATCAAAATCGTGGTAATTTCAATAATAATCTTGGCAATGCCCAAATATCAAATCCGTCTAGACCTTCATTCTTTTCAAATCGAAGGACTTTTACTGCTTTGGGTCAATCTCTTGAATCTGCTCTCAAGGAACTTCTTGATAATAAGGTTATCACTTTACCACCACAAAGAGATTATGAGCCACGAGTTAAACCAACATCATGGAATGACTTGTATTATTGCAATTATCATCGATGTAAAGGCCATAGGACAAACAATTGTCAAGCATTGAAAAATCTAGTACAAGATTTAATTGACAATGGTACTATTACAATTGAGGGACATCATACCAATGATGATCATCAAGCATTCAAAGATCCTTTGCCAAATTACCAAAAGGGGGAAACATCGGATACCAAAGCCAAAAGCATACATAATGTTGAAGACAATATAATCCGTCATATTTACACAGATGATAATCGGATTAATGTTATCAAAATCAAAGGAAAACAAGAATATCAACAGGTTAATGTAACAACAAGAGGTCAAGCAAAGGTTGTGTTAAAAGGAAGTTCATCTAAAACAACTATTTCTTCTCCAACTCAGTATAATCTGGTTGATCAATTGAGAAAAACATCAGCTCAAATTTCTATTCTTGAACTTCTTAAAATATCCCCCATACACAAGAATATTTTAGAAGAAGCTCTTGTAAACACAACTGTTGATACTGATCTAGATGCAAACAGATTTCAAGCCATGGTGGGACATTTGTCTTCCCCTACTTGTCTTTCATTTTCCGATAAAGATGATGCTTCTATGACACATCCACATAATTCCTCGTTATATCTTGAAGTCATGATCCATAAACATCGAATTAGACGTGTCTTAATAGATGGAGGAGCCGGTTTGAATATTTGTACCTTAAAATTGATAAATTCCTTAGGAATTTTAGAAAATGAAATTGATTCACGAAGGAAGATAACTATTAAGGCATATGATGATGAAGAAAGAGCTTCTAAGGGATTAATATTGCTACCTATCAGAGTGGGACCTGTTGTGAAGAATACTTTTTGTCAGGTTCTAGATCGAGATCTGTCTTATAACATACTTTTGGGTCGTCCGTGGATTCATGATATGCAGGCCGTACCATCAACATATCATCAATGTATCAATTTTCCATATGATGGACAAGAAATAACCATACAAGCTGATTACAATAGTACCCAAACTTGTTCTAATCTTAGGGTGAGTCAAGATGTCTTTGTGCCACACAATAGAGAAGCTCTTGTTGTTTCTTCTTCCAATCTACAAGTCCAATTGCAAGAATTAACAAAGAATCTTGATACTAAGCTGAAATTTAAAGACAAAGGGATAGGTGAATATTCACTATCTCTTTCTATTTTGCCTCCTTCTCCAAGATCACATGGATTACCAACTTTATCAAATCAAAAGATTGCAACTACTTCTACATCTCAAACTTCCGTGCCAATCACAAAGTTTGATGGAAAATTCATTAGAGCTAATACCACTGAAGAAGAAGCTGAAGATAGGGACATCCTAAATTGGCTATACAAAGATGAAGATGAATCTCTCTTGCACATTAAGTTACCTAAAGAACAATAGGGTAAAGGGTACGCTATCATGCAAAAGATGGGTTATGAAGGAAATGGTCCTATAGGGAAACGAAGAGAAGGAATTGTGGAACCAATTCAGCCTATTTCAAAGCATTCAAGTGATAAAACAGGACTTGGATATGGTAAAGATAAAGAAAAACTCACTTCACAGCAGACATCATTAGTTCATGAAGGAGAATCCGTGTCAAATAAATCTCATGAATCAGTTTTCCAATTACAAAATAGTTCAGATACTGATTCTAATGAATATGAATGGGACACCATTTATAATGATGAATTCTGGAAGGATAAACAAGTTGATACTATACATAAATATGCACCTATTCTTATACAAGGAGAAG